>LUCH01017420.1:0-40469 GCA_013368495.1 Paragonimus heterotremus
ATCCTAAGAGAGGCAAACCCTTTTTTCGCCGCCATCTCGTGGCCGTAAACACATACCGGTATGTTTCCCGTTAAAATTTGTGTACTGATCACGCTTATCAGAGCGTGTTTCCGCTGATGCGTTGAGAAATATACCATTATTATTATTATAGTTGTGGGTGAGGCATTATTGTGTTGTGTGTTTGTGTCATCTCTGAGTTGTTCCTTTTGTGCAGTCCGTTGCAGCTCTCATACCCTAAATGTTAGACGAATAAATCTTGTCGTGCGGGCCTATCACACTACTCCTTTTCATGCAGAGTTATCGTTTTTCACGGATGGAGTGATTTCTTCGTCCCTGGAGGCTTGATCTCGAACCCAACGTAGTCGACTTTCTTAAGGAATGGAACCACTGGTTTTTCACTCCCACCAACTTACCACCCATTGGCGGTCTCAAGCTCAATAGGTTGACCACCGATCACCCAAATCCCGTCCTCTGTCTACAGATTTGTCTCCGAATGTGGTATCTGTGAGGGACCAATCTCTCTGTACTGCGAAATTTTGTGTGAAGCCTAAGAACGAAATATTTGTTTGTCCTCTGTTAGCCACTTGTCAACAGGAAAGTTGATAGACCCTAGGTCAGTTTACGCAGAGATCGAGGTTACTTGCGGAAGACTGTAATTTTAAAGCTACCACAACCGAGCAGAATTGAGACGACACAGAGATGCTTTTAAAAGTGGTCTGCTCACTAACCAGGTCCGACAGAGGCTACTGCAACAGAAAACATTAAACTTCCAGGTCGTTTTAAATCAGGCAAGATCATTTGAAATAGCAGAAAAGCAGTCCGTGTTATACCACTCTTCTTTGGATGACTACTGCACAGTCACAGCGGAGGTCTCGGAAAGTTCGTCAAGCCCTGCCAAAATGCTTGATGTTACGGCCTCCACTTCATCTACTGGTAAATGTTTCTTTTGCAAATATGGTAAACACGCTGCTTCGAAGTGTCCTGATTGAGATGCGTTATACAGAAAATATGGAAAGGAGGGACACGTTCAGAAGATTTTCCTGACACCTCAGGACCGGCATTCCTGCTTCTCTACAAGTCGCCTGTCCATTCTGTTTATCATGTCAAAAGCTGCTCTGGTTTGTCTTCTGAATGTTGATGTTGACCTCGAAGTTGGCGGAATTGTCTTCCAAGCTTTAACGGATCGTCGCCAGTTCTGAAAGCTACGTGGCGTTTTCTGTATCGTTGCAAAACAATTCGAAAATTCACAAATTTGGTGGTCTCTACCGCCTCGTCAAGTAGCGCGGGACGTCAGGTACAAGAATGTTGCGTGTAAGAGAGGCAGACTGTCAGTTTTTCCATATTTATACGTAAACATTCTTCGCCACAACCTTCTTAGACCTCACGAAAGTGTTGAGTTTCCATTCGGTGGAACAAAACCGCCGTTTTCGTCTTATTCGTCGACCTTCGCTCGCATTGGACGTCCTCGTCCTTTTCAGAATTTCATGCGTGACTTCAAGCCAATTGCGAGAACATCCAGAAGACAGTCCAGCGGACGAAATATCTATGGTAAGGACGGGGCTCATTTGAATACAAGATCTGCAGTCGAATGTAGGTGTCCAGCTCGGAAAATTTGTAAGTGAAACTTGTCTGTTTGCTGAATGGGTAATCGAGCCTTCCTGTTCCTCCTAGAGAACTCAAATTCTGGTTGTCATCAACTAGGGACGCAAAAGAAAATTGGCAGTTGATTATGACCAGGCGATGGACGCCTGTCTTGTCTCGAAAATTGACGATGTGATCGAATACATCGCCATCTATCACACATGTATCACTAGACCTCAAGAGTGCTTATCATCGAGTCCATTTTTGGAAGAAGAAAAGTCTTCTACGACCTTTGGAACCAGCGGACGCTATCAGTTTTGTCGGATTCCATCTGGTGTGACGAACGACGTCGTATGCTTCCAACGAGCAGTTGACAATATAATTGCACATGAAAGATTAAAAGACATTTTTGTTCGCGTTGACGATATTACCGTATGTGGAAGAAACTCCGCTGAACATGACTTCAGTCTTGGGAAGTTGTTAGACCTGGCCGAGAAATACGGATTGACTTTAAGTGAATCAAAAAGCATCATTGCTACCAAACATATCAAACTCATGGATTGTGAGGTAACCAAAAACAGCATCAAACCAGATCCAGAGCGTCTAAAACCTTTACGCGAATCAGCCTTCGCTCTTATCGTGAAACCACAACAATGAGTGGTGGAATCAGTCACTTACTATTCACTATTCTCATTTCTCTGATAGAATCTACGTACTTTGACATCATGATGCGTTCCATCTGTCCAATAAAGTTATTGAAGCGTCTGAGGCTTTGAAAGACGAACTGTCCTAAGCCGCAGTCTCCAATGTTCGGTACGACATCCCTTTGGTTATTGAAACGGACGCCTCCGGTGTTGTGATCGTAGTCACTTTGAATCAAAATGGTCGGCCAGTAGCTTTCTGTTCGTGTAGTCTGTCGCCAAGTGTGCGGCGCCCATTCCGCCCTCGAGAAAGAAGCGTATGCTGCTGTGGAATTCACATGTAACTGGAGACATTTTCTACTCCGCAACTATTCTGAACTTGTCTACAGCCAACATTCTGTCGTTGTTGTCTACGACAACCAGCAAAGAGAGAATCTCAAGAATTTTGACATTGAAATTTAGCAGTTATGACGGTTGTTATTCAATGCTGTGTATCGATGTTGTGTATCAACCTGGTAAGACAATCGAACGGCAGATGCACTCTCGATAGCTGTTGAGAGGCGCTGTTGACAACTGTCGCTTTGAAGGAACTACACGAATCGCTTTGTCGTTCAGGTATTCTCTGATTTATGTACCTTCTGTGCACCGGCAACCTTCTCTTCTCTGCGGACGAGGTCCGAGGCGTGGTCACCAAATGTTAATTGCGTTGTGGAGTGATACCTCGCTGTTTTCTCCGATGCTCAGAGCGAGCTCATAAAAGGCACTCAACAGGGTGAAGTGCCTTCAACTGATTTTCATGGTTCTGTCTCATGAGCGAGCCACAACCGTTACTTATCAACAATTAACGATAAATATCCCCACTTCTTTTACTTTTACATGTTCCGACCGGGCTAGCAGGACTATTATTTGATGTTTTTGCCAATTGTTTTCATTGTTTGACACTGCGACGTACATTTGCTATGATCGTGGATCATCATTCGTTTAGATTTGTGACCAACGTTTTCTTCGCGAAAGAGGAGTCGCGACAATCTGTCATGTCGTGCTACCTCAGAGTAACACTGAAGTAGCATGTTTAAACAGAACGTTTTTGAGACCCATGTTACACACCCCCAAGATCACGTAACTTTACAATCAGTCACTGGAAGTTTGTTCTGGATTCATTACACTCCGTTAGCTCACTCTTGTGTACTGTAACTAGTACCACGTCTCAGAACATTGTCCCTAGATTGCCGGGGCTCGACATCCAAAACATCTCTCCTGACGTGGCCCACCCAACCTACACCGGTGTTACAGAAAAAGAATGACAGGAAGTTTAATTATGATTCACTTAGGAAAGAGGTCGACTTACTTTGATGCGACTCACAACTCGTCTTCCTAATGACATAGAAGAGTTTTGGTCCGTCAACTTGCCTACAGAGAAGGTGTTATATTTAAGACCGTCCTGCCCAATGTAACACTTCTGATCGAGTAATCTATATCCGCACCCTGTAATCACGTCTCTACCACGGAAAAAATAACACTGATCCTTCAGTTAACACGAAACACTGAAGCATCTTCTGGTTCCTCTAAGAACGATCGTGTATGCAATCTAGAAACTAATCAAATAACAACAATGTGTTATTCCCTACAGCTTGCGAAGTGGAAACGCATAAGCCCATTACATATTGATACATTACCTAACATTGTATCTTCGATCAACTTACGCGTGCTCTGTCAACTACATGTGACCTGCCCACATTTTTTGGGAGAGGAGGAGGTTATAATCTTTCGTTGCATTTGTTCCATCCTTTAATTTTCAATCCATTTACACTTACATTTTCCGCCCTCATACGTCACTTTTGGATGAATTAAACCTGTCGCACGGGCCCATCACTTTTCTGCTTTTGATGCGAAGTCGTTTTTTTGCATGCCTGAATTCAACTGCTTACAACGACGTGTGCGAAACTAGGTCTCTCATCGTAGAAGACGTGAACAATTTTCAGTTATGTGACCGTCGATGTCGGCTTTCGATCACTCGCACCCTGTGGTGCGGACAGGTAAGCAACAAAGGGGTTAGAAAGCGGGTATTTGGTAGTGGTTTCCAAACGAGTTTTTTGTTCACCCTTTAAGTCTGCGCAGCCTTAGATGATTAGGTCGTGTAATAAGGGTGCCTGCCAGTCATCTGTCACACCGAGCACCCTTGCCGATGATACGGCTAACTGGTGTAAGATGCAAGATGGAGAGATAATTACATAGAATGGAGAAATGATGTCTTTCCCTGATGGGTAGTCACTGTAGGCCAGGTTCGTATCCGTAGAGTGGGAGCTGAAGAGTTTAGATGAGATGATGGCCACTCTGTCTCAGTGACTTGAATGCTGTTGTTTGGCTGAGTTGTCTGTGAAGTAACTGCACTTAATGCCGTGGGGCAGGGAAAGTTGTAAGGAGCTTGTCTTGTTGACGATGCTTTTTGGAGCATAATTCGAGACAATGAAAAGATTTCCGAAGATTCGGCGTCCAGAGCTGGCGTTGGTAAAACCTGTCGGGCGGATAGCACAGAGTAACGGATTGTGTAACTAATATCTACTGGACAGTGCGGGTGCTGCCATTTCGATACGTTGACTACTGTTATGGGTTCAACTCTCTGAAGCGCGGTAGACCTCGACATCCATCGAAACCACTGTCAATGCGAGAGTGCCATTTTGCCCTATCTGTTTTAGACTGTGAACGTTAAGAGTACCCATGTTAATTTGCATTCTAGATCTAAGGAGGGATGAGAGGGGCCTGAGTTTTGCGGTAAGAAATGAGATTGACGGGGGCAGTATTACTATGATTGGCCGTACATGTCGTGGGATCTGTGGAGTAGTTACCACAACTGGAGTTCTGGTAGGCTGTGAGAGCCATATTAGATAGGACAGTGGTGGGGGGGTTAGCACTAGCATATTTCTACCCATGTATCCTACTGTATGAAGCCGGTAGGACTGCCTAGTTTATTCTGCAAGACGGTCGATACGGTGTTGCGAATATTCCCGGTTGTACTTGGGTCACAATACTGAAATGTTGTATATTTTACTGAGATCGATACGCATGTTTATTTAGCCTTCTTTATCGCTACGTTATTTCCCAGTCTTTTTGGATATTATCACTCAGAATGATGTTTGTTAGCGTATTACTCCGAATAGTGTTAGATTTTTCCCAAACGTGCTCATCCGTCCTATTGGTTCTTTTAGCCATTCTTCAACGGAAGCGGATTAAAGTTCCAACCTTATTTTTCGTCTTGCCGGCCTAGCAAATGGTACGTTTTCTCTTTGGTATTTCAGATTTTCTTGCTGGTCAATGGTGCAAATACGTTGCCGTAATACATCTTTCTGGCTAATGTTAACCAGTTCGCAGTGCACCCGGAAGCTCATCCTGTGCTGGCCCGTTATTTACTCATTCAGGTCTTCAGCATGTGCATTAAGTGGGAGTGTAGCATCGCAACTTACGACTGGTCACCATTGAATTGTGTTGATGCATACGTTCACGGTTGTAAGGGTGCAGAACTGAGGCTATTAGCTCTTAAATGTCTACCATTACAATCTTGTCGAATTGATTTAGCTAATAGACCAGTTTTTGGTAGCTTTTATTATTGTAAGCATTGTGCTTTCTTATTTTTAGACTTTTCTTTCTTGAGATTTACGAAAATTGCCAATAAGTTGTTTAGCAGGTTGGTGATTTTAGATGAGACCCAATGAAAATGTTAAATTGATTGTTGATAGCACTCATTCATTATCATCTATGCTGCATGACCGGCGGATTAGCCGACTGAATGTTTTTACTACTGACACGCGTGTTGGACTTTTAATCCCAGTCTATGAGGAGTTCAAGTGAACGAAAACACTCATATGTTACTTTCCTGTTTCGGGTAAAACTTACCTCATGCTCTAAACTTGAATGAGTGTTTGAAGACATTAAAAGCACATGTGTTCATCCATCACCTTGACCTGAACAACAGAGTGGAAAAGCAGACAGATTTTTCAGAACGACTGTAACTGCGTTCATCTTCCAGTTTTTTTATGCCAGTGAACGAAGATGAGTTTGGGAATCTGATTAAGAGCTGTTGGCTCAGCAACCCTGACTTACGGAACGTTAGGAGAACTTTGCTCGGAGCCAGTGACTCATGAATGAATGGTCCATCTAGTCCAGGGGGAACGCTGACGTTTGCTTGCGGTTGCCATTGCATTTGAAGGACGTCTTCAAACTTGGAGCTTCGAAGTAATAGTGTTTATTTTTGAACCTTATAAAGTACTACACCGACTGTCACGATCAATCGTTGGGCGGTCGTTGCACCCTTTGTTCGGAGGTAACGCCTCTTACCTCTATTTTTCATCCGGATTACAGCAGGGGGCTGCAATTGTAAAGCAAAGTAGTTCTGTTGTATACTCACGGGACTGTTCTTCACTGTTCAAACCGGCCTCGATAGTCAGTATTGCGACATGCAATTCTGTCAACGATACAGTCTTATTTCGATCTGTTTGACGGGGTTATATATGAAGTGGACAAAGTTCCTAGTCAGTACTGGTTTAAGAGTCGACACGTCAAAACGTTTGCTGTCCTTGGTTGGTGACTTTTGTGGTTGTAGCGCCCAGGTTGACTACATCAGCGCTGGTGCCACGAAACGGAAAATGTGCTGACACCAACTTGAGTAGGTTTGTCATTCTGAATCCCACGCTTATCAAGTCTTAAGCCCGTTAGAGTTCGAAGCATTGGTTCCTTTTGAGCTATTTGGACAGAATTGTCAGAATACACACATTACTGTCTGAAGTCGTCTTGCGTACTCGTAACAGTTGTAAACGTATGATTAGCCTGAAAACAAAAACTCAAATGGAACGGCCAAAGGTACATATCTTTCTGGATCATGAGCGATATCCGCAGCTAAATTCGAAACAGACAGAACTTGACAGTCAGTTGCTTTTGTGCAGAGAGAACCGTCTGCCGACGATTGACTAATGAAGCTTCAGCATACTTTGAGATTTGTGAACTGTGAGCATTGATTAGGGCTACCCACGTAGTCAACAATCACTGAGTCCCTGTTCTAGCTGTCGCATTTACTCGTTGGTGCGTGGTATTAGCTGCCTCACTGTAACATCTAAGGCTTTAGGATCGTCACTAACGGAAGGGTTACGAAGTATATAATTCCGTTTGAAAAATAACCCCACATTAAACGAAGAATGCTGTAAATTGCTAATTTGTGAAAAACACAACGATCTAAACAGTTATTTATTTCCGAACATCGAAAGGATATTATATCTGGTTAAGCATGTTTCTTATTCGTGGTACAAAAGATGACCAACCTGAAGAAGGAAAGACCCAAACTAATTAATGGCGCTTAACTTAGAAATGAGACGCATTCCTTAAATGCCGTAAGGCTACGTAGAATCTTTCGTTTAGAAGTAGAAACGATAAACTGAAGATATATAAGAAGAGAATAGTAAAAGGTAATCTCGCGAAAACGCGAGTCGATGAGCTGAACCACCTCTTCATGGTGCTGACTAGGCAGTCTCGGTGCAAACCTTGATTGGCTGAGAGTTCAGCAACTCAAGATAGAGCCAACCTTTGTACCTGGTTTTAATTGTACTGGTTACATTCGATCAAGACAACCAAATTACTGCCAGCAACTCCCTGCAGACAACTACCAGTACATAGGATAGACAAGCGGAGTGCACCTGTTCGAAATGTGGCCAGATTTGCAAATCGAATGCTGGCTTATCAGCGTATACTCGTCTGCATCGACACAGGAATAGTCCACAGCAGCTAGTGGACACTCAGCCTGTCACAGTCTTTGACTGCGTCAACTGTGACTACAGCTTTCCCACCAAAATCGGTCTCATTCAACACAGAAAGCGTGCACATCTCGTCGAACGCAACCGTGAGAAATTCATGTCCATGAAAACCGTCAGACCCAGTTGGTCTCAGCAAGAATTGGCTTCTGTCGTCAGATGTGCTGATGCACTGGCTCCGCTGTGCCCTACTCGGCGCGAACTTCATCATCGGCTCTTGTCACTTTTCCCAGGTCGTATTTTGGAGAGCATTCGGACGCGTCTGTATGCGCTGAGTTGGCAGAGGAGTACTGTCCCCGCTACCGATCCAACCACCGTCTCACAGACTAACATGACTTCGGATATTGGGTCCCAAGCTGCTGATCATTCTGAGTGGTTTTCCTGTGTGATCCAAACAGCGAGTATCCAACTGGAGTCCAATAGCGAGGCTTTCCTACACAGTGATGAACTACCAGCTATTGCTCATGGTCTTCAGGCAGGTATTTTCACAGTGGTACAAGCTAAATCGCTGCTGAACATACACACCTCATTAGCTTTTCTGCACACCTGGCGACTGGTCACCTGACGACGTGGTCGTGTTAACGTGGGAACCCACGCGACCAGGAAGCAGATTCAGAGAGCTAACTATGCAGCGGTCCAAACGCTGTACCACTAGCGTAAGGAAGATGCTGCGTATGCAGTTTTTTCTGGCAACTGGAGAACTGCCTATAAGATGAACCGCGGTCTCCCAGATAATTCCAGCGAATACTGGTCCGAGGTACTATGGGCTCATCCGCACGTGGATGAGCAACCATCTCGCACGATTCTGCCTCCGGACTGGTCTCTGGTCGACCCGATCACTGGAGAAGAAGTATCACGCACCTTGAAGCACATGGGGAACACCGCGCCAGGTTTGGAGAAATTGTTGCTCAAACATTTGAAGCGCATATAAGCTGATACCTTGGCCGGATACTTCAATCTTTTCCTGCTAACCCAAGGTTGTCCAGTCCACTTATGTCGTTCTCACATCACGGTTGTATCCACAATGAATATTCCTTCATCTCCCACAGAGCTCAGACCTATCGCCGTATCTTCAACGTTGGTACGTTGTTTCCACAAGATATTGGCCGATCGTTGGAATACGCACCTGCGACTGCCCGCCCTCCAGGTTGAATTCCTACATCGTGACGGTTGCTTGGGGCGACTTCACTGCTTCATGCACTGCTTGAGAACTCATGCACCACGTCTTCAAGTACGTGTGCGGCTTTAATCGACATGTCTAAAGCGTTCGATTTTATCTCATGAGATTCGATTATCAGATCGGCTGGAACTTTCGGTGCTCCTCCACCTCAACAGCATTATATTGCCGACTCCCATCGGAATGCTTCCGTCCCGCTCAATGGTACCGTTCTACGGTCCAAGCGTGGTGTTCGCCAGGGTGAACCACTGTCCCCGCTTGTGTTCATCATGGCAATAGATGAGGTGTTGGCTCTATCTCGATGGGAACATGGCTACTAGTTCCACAATACACTGGCTAGCGATTTCATCTACACCGACGATCTGATCCTTCCAGCTGAGAATCCTACGTGTCTCTCCGAGAAGCTTGCAGCCGCCGCTAGTGCCTTGGAACTCTCCGGACTGAAGATCAACACACAGAAGACTAAGCTCATGGTCATCCGCGGTGACCGTAAACACAACGCAACTGTTATCTCTGACGAGTCTATTCACTTCGGCCTGGACATTGTCTACATTATCCACTCACATTCACGGTGACCTATCTGAGTATTCTGTTCGCCTGGAAATGTAAAGCATTCACTAATCACCGTCGGCAATTTCGTACGATGTTGCATGAAACCGCCAAAGCGCCCTTGAAGCCACATCAACTCTTAGAACTCCTGAGACGACATCTGATCCAGAAGATGAATCACTCATTAGTATTGAACCGAGTCCACCATATCACGCTCAGAGCCATGGACTGTACGATTCGCCAGTCTGTGGCTCCGTCTTCCTAAAAACACACCAATCAGCTACATCCAAACCCCAATTCGTTCGGGTGTTCCGGGCCTCCTGATTTTGTCTACCGCTATTCCCTTCTCGCGCATATCTCTGTTTGAGAGACTGCTCCACACTCAATGTCCAGTTATCCTGAATGTGGTCAAATTTAATTTGTTTGACCCTATCTTGAAGAAGGTGAACGTCCCGGTACGCGTTCAGAGTGTAGTGGTGGCGGACAAAGAGAAAGCTCATGTGGCGTGGATGGATGAACTCTATCATTCACTAGACTGCCGTGGTCTTCAGAAAGTGTCACACTCTCTAATCGTTGGCTGTTCAATCCAAGCCGCATCTTCCCCAGAGTCTTTATTCGTGCCACCCAGCTCAGATGTAGTCGTTTGCGGACTGTGGTCCGAAATTCACGAGGTGGCTGAAGTGACCACTCAATCCTCTGCTGTGGCGACTACGGTCAGCCAGAAAGTCTTGCTCATATTCTGCAATCATACTGGATCACCCCTGACGTGCGTTGTGCCCGACACAACCACTTGGACAAAGACCTGGTGAAACGACTGGCTACGCAGTCTTCGTGGAGTTGCGAGTACTAACAGCGTGCTCGTTCACCAAACCCGATGTGATTGCGGTTCGTGACGGCGCTGCTGCAGTACTTGACGTCAGTATGGTAGATGACTATTGAAGCCAGCTTGCCTGGCCGGACAAGGTCTCGAAGTACAAAACCGACTATCATTCGATGATCGGACTATTAGCGCTTGTTATTATTGTGAGAGGAGCCATCAACTGTACAGAGTTGCCAACTATACAGCGCCCCACATTTGACAAACAGCTTGTTTTCACATTCACCATTTTACATATCTGTTGCTTAATTTTGATGTCACTGTTTGTTCTTCCCTTGAACGAGGATGTGAATATTGCTGCTCAAAGTAAACCATACAGTAGAAACGATAAATTGGAGATATATAGAACGGGAAGAATAGTAGAGTGTTCTCACGCGAAAAACGCCAGTGGGAGGGTAAAAACACTGATCATGTTTCAAAGTCAATCGATTGTTTGTTAAATAATTGAAGAATTTAAACCAGCTGGTATTTTTGCGTAACAACAGGGAAGGTGTATTCTGGCGGAATTGTATGTGTGTACTTGGATTATCATTAATGCTTTTATAACTGGTCTTACAGTCCTCTGCACTGCTTTGCGGTTGTTCTTTTCTGTTATGGCAATGACGGTTGCAATTGATTCACTGTTATATTCATGGCCATAGCGGCAGTGATCACTGTCCGTGAAAATCTGTCACACTGGTGAGTGTGGTGGATCGTGAAGGGTTGTTTTGGTCATAACTGAGACCATATGAAAACCTATCCAGTGTTCAGTATCATTAGACTTTTCTAATGAGCAATGAGTTCTTTAATAAGGAAGGGCTGTTTGTGTGCTTAATTTTGAGGCCATCTTATAATCTTCATTGCCCACTGGTCTGCATTGCATTTTGATGGTTGACTAATTGCTAACTGTTGATTCTCACTTTCTCTAGGTATCGTTTCTTTGGATACTTTCTTACTTGACAATCTTGCTTTACGGTTTCGTGGCTCTGTTCTGTCTTGCCGCTGGTCTGCTTTATGTTACCGAACTGGTGGAGGAGTACACCGTAACAACCGGAAAGATAATTCGCTACATGATTGCTTGCGAATTTGTGCTGCATGCCGTGCTGCTTTTCACGGATAATGTGACTTACATGCTTCTGGTTACAGGTCTCGTTGCTCACGTCCTTTACTGGTCTCTGCTCAAACACTTCCCCGCGTTCCACTTCGGATCGTTTCCATTTATCGGCAGTCTGTGTGCGTTTGTGCTACATCACGTGGCTGCATTTAACCTGTTCAATTCCACACTCTATTCGTTCACTGAGATGTTGGCTTACTTCACTTTCATGTTGTGGGCTGTCCCATTCATGTTCCTTATTTCACTATCTGCCAATGACTGGGTGCTACCTCAAACGGTACCTTTCACGTATCATCATTGCTCGTCTGGCGAAGAACAACCACTTCTTGTGGGTAGCCATGATGTCGTTTCGGCTTATTTGAAAAAGAAACGGCGCAGTTTGTATTCCCTCCTGTCCAGTCTTCGCGACTATTTGCCGTCTCTCCAGTCTAAAAAAGGGTTCTAAGATGACGCAAAACACATTGTCCGGTGAGGTACATTTTGTGATTTTTCAATCCTATTTTTTCCCCTCCCGTTCCTGCTCTTTGATGTACAGAAAGATGTTTTGTTCCAGATCAAGGTGTGTAGTCATGAGGGGAACTGTTGTCGTTGTTATTGCTTTCAACTCCAACTTTTCTCCTGGGTTCATAATCACAACTTGATTGTATGTTAGACTTGTTTAGTTCTTGTTTCTTTGCTCAGCTGCGCGCCATTCGTTAAGTAGATGAATTTTACTTTTCGACTAATCTACCTTCGCTGCAGTCACCGTGACTGGAACACGGAAAAACGATGTACTAACTCGTAAGAGCTCTCATCCGTCCCCTCTTATTTGAACTCATTCGCTCGAGCTGGTCAGAATGAGTTCCGGCTGCCGTACGGGCTCGTTCTTTATCCACCGGGGCACCAAGAGTAAAACACTGTCTTACTCATTCTAGGTGGATACATTTTCAGCCCATGAACGTAATGGTCATACCACACATTGGACAATACAGTTGGCAAATACTATTTTGCAGTGTTATGGGGAGGCAACAAAAGTGTGATGTTAGGTGCAGAGTAGTCGTTTTTCTAGTTACCTTATGTTTTGTATTTATTCCAAAATTAGCGTGATAGTTAGGGAAGAAGTAATTCACATGCCTTTCTGTAACCCTGGTGACCACGACCCCATGGTCTAGTGTATACTTGTCTGCACCACAATGTAACGCCTGTTCACTGGTTGTAGATTTGACCGTGCGATGTGTGTGGTGCCGATGATACCCAACAAGGTGGAAACAGTTGTTCACTTCGCTGGTGGTCATTCACACCAAACATCTGCTAAAATATCTCTGAACTCCCTCTGGGTCTATGGTAGATGCTTATTAGTTTGCAGGTCAGTCTCAATAGGGTGATCAATTTCAGCCTATGGGACAAGTAACCACAACAGCTGAGAAAAATGGATTTCAGTTTGTTTAACTATTTTCTCTCGCTTCTCCAGATTTGCGGTTTGATCCTTACTTTTAAGGTTACGGATTATAGTCTCATCAGCATATTTTTGTGCGAAACCATTACGGTTTGCTTAAGTAAACTGAATGGTAGTGGGTGAAGTAGCATTTTGGACGACTCATTGGTTGTTTAGAGAACTGTATAGGTTGTGACTGTTTGTTGAGGCGAACACTTCTTTTTGTCAACAAGTCGGTTGGTGTCATGAATGTTTCAGGACAATCTTTTGGTCGGAGAGTTTAACTATTCTGGCTAACCAGAAGGCTGCCGTTGTTACAACTCGCTCTTGCACGTTACCTGTCCAACTCAACCGAATGGTTGAAGTGAAACTCCCACGGTTTAACGGATCCCTGTGCTAGTTATCAGATATATTCAGTATATGTGGTGTATAGATTAGTGAAACCAGTATGACACCTAGATGTAGCGTTACATGATTGACTGAAAAATGATGGTCAGTCAAAGTCTAATTATCTACGATTTAATAACTGAGCCGATTACTTACATCAAGGAGACAAGAACATATTCCGTAAACCACCGGTACGGTTTACTGTCTGTTTTGGTTATTTAATCTCCTTCTGAAATCGCGGTTCGATGTGGAGTGCGTATCCTGTTGGTCCACTTGGACAGAGTAACGAATAACTACACGTTATTTATCAATAGTTTCCGGCAATATTCCAAAAGGAAAAAGCAGCTCAATTATGTTTCGCATGATTAATGAAGGTTTATGGTTTCTTCTGTGCACTTGTACTATCCTAATTGTTACGTCGTGCGAGACATCACCTGCGTCTGTCGATAGTCTGTGCATTTCGTTTGGATTATCCTTCCTGACATTCTGTTCTGTACATACCTTTCTCACATGACGGACAATGTGTGTCCAATACGATTTTCTGGGTGAAACAGAATGTGCTTCGATCTTGTTTAGACCTCAGTCTTTACAAGGTTTCATATATCCTGTGATGGATAAGCAGCCCGATGATCGGTTGGCGATCTCTGTTGTTCTGCCGTATGCTGATCAAGAAACTTCGATTAATGTCACATCCGTCATCTCTTCTTTCATTTATCCAAAGGTGGTTACAACAGGTTTCGCCTAACTTGCACTGCGAATTTCAGAGCACTAAGCAAATAAGTTGTCCGACTAGCGACATAGCACTTCGAACACTTCATCATCATCATCATCGTAGATAGCAATACATCGGTGGTTCACACTGATGCTTAACTGCCGCACAACCACGAAGGGAAAAAAACCCTATATGGGAAGAGATGGAAAAAAGAGGGGGAGGGGAAAGGACCTGACTACTAAAAATAACTACATCTATATTCAAACATGCAGCATCAAGACGCCTACATCTTGCAAACAAACAACCGAGCTGCAAGTGAAAATAAGGCGTCATCAGCAAGACAGCTCCATTACAGCTTCCACTGTCCCGCGTCATTCAAATTCACTCACTTCACAGGCAACTCGAACAAACAATGACAACATTCACGCCAATGAACTCGGTTAGCCCCCATCTCACCTAAAGTTTCAAGCCATCGACTCTGTGAGTCGCGAGGGCTCCAGCCCGGGAGGTGAGCCCACTCTACAGTGACCAACCCCCTCGTGGACGATTTCATTTCACTACGCCAGGTCATCGTTTGTCCACCTCGCACCTTCCGCCAATCGGTCGCAGCATCGACAAACAGTGCTCGGTGTGGTAAGCGATTAACTGGCATTTTTAGTATATGGCCTAACCATCTAAGTCTGCAGATGTAGTGACTGAATAAAAGAACTCGTTTGACGATCAGTGCTAAACACTCGCTTCCTAACCTACTCGTTGCTTACTCGTTGGTGCCACCCAATACGAGCGATTGAACGCAGACATCGGTGGTCAGACACCTGATGACGGTTCACGTCTTTTATATATATATATATATATATATATATATATATATATATATATATAATCGTAGAACATGAATTTTGCGGGTGATTTTCCCGTTTGTTTTGTCTGTTTTTTTGTATCTGCTGTTATAAAACTTTAAGGCATTTTGTTCTCTTGATGAACTTGAATACATCACTTAGAAGGCGCAATTCACGTGTTCTCCGGAGTAACATTTCCTATATTCTGATCACACACGGACATGTTATTAATTTTAAACGAGTCAGAATTCCACAGGGCGGAAGTCATGACTCAGGGGTTTAAACAGACGGACACAAAAACTGGAAATCAAAATTGTAGGAATGCCGACTACCACGAAGCCGGAGCGTCAGCACAAGTTGTTTCTGAACAGACAGGGAGGGAGGGACTGTGATGTTTGATAGCCGAAACTCCAGCAAGCTGGAGTATGCGTTTCCCATTTTTTCAAAAGATCACCGAGTATGCGTCAGGAACTTTGACTTTGTGTCCTGTTTGGGTTATGTGCCTTGCAACTAATGCGGAGTGCCGTCCGTCGGCATCTATATGGACATTTGGTGTTTCTAATTGTGTTTCAAGCCATTTGGGAACATACTGCTTGATACGAACAGCCAGTTGTCGGGTTTTCCTCCCTGTATAGCTTATATCGCAGCTACATGAGTATTTGTGTAAACTGTGGGATGTGACAGACGTAGCCTGTTTGTTCGTAGCCGGGGAGAACGGTGGAATTCTTGTTCGCTGTTCTATACATAGTTTTGCACAGTTATAAATCCTGGATACAATGACCGTCAGACGCTCTCTCGTCATTGTTGGCCAGCTGTCCCTTAGGAAGGTTTTTTTTAAATACACTGCCTCTTTGATACCACTGTTACTTCTACTACTGGGGTAATGTATCTGCTGTACTTCCTAATAAACTGCAAAAGGGTACCCGCTGACCTGCGGAGTATCCGCCAACAAACCTAATTCTGACTGTAGGTTGTCCTCTGTGCAAGTTCTCCGTGCTCTATGGAAAAACACACTGACTAAGCCTCTCTTATGCTGCACAGAATAGAAGCTTTCGAAATGCGTGCAGTGTCCTGTCCAAGTAGGATTCCTGTGGACGGATCTTCGGGTGACTAGAATGTCCAGGTACGGAAGACAGTCATTCACTTCGTTCTCTTTCATCAGCTTCAGGTTCGGATTAGCTTAGTTCCACTTTGAGAACAGCATATTTGAGTCACTCGAACTCTCAAAAATGGCCAGAATATCATCTAGGTAGCGTTCGTACAATACCGGTTCTGACAGGTTTTCGTATAATATGGATTCTACTTTAGCCGTGAAGAAATCCTCTATAAGTGGACACAGCAGACTGCCCATTGCAGTCCCGTCCACTTATCGAAAATTATACGTCCAGAATTTGAACCTTACATTATGTGTACACAAAAGTAGCCATGTTTTCAATTCACCAGGATGGGGAAGGGCGCACTGCTGCTCACAATAAATCCGCAAATGCTATCAACTGTTTCATGAGGCGGAATGTTAGTAAACAGACGTTACATCAGATGAACACACCAGTTAATTGCAGGCATTTAAACCATCTTTACAATTAGCAACTGCGTAACTATCCTTTACTGAATTGTTTTGTGATTGGCTCAAACTAATCAGCTAACCAGCGGGTTAACTTATGCTGTGGTACGTTGCACATGGACAATTGGTCGAAGTGAGACATTGGGTTTTTGGTAGTCCGTACATATGCGGCGTACGTGTGTCCATTGGCTTCATCAGCTTGCAGTGTTCGACGGAGATTACGCCATTCATCCCCAACTCTTCTGACTTGCGGTAGATTTCCTTATCCACATGGACGTCAAGATTATCATCCGGTGGTAACTTCTGAGTGTTCCTAAAAATTTCCAACATTTTATCGAAGTACTCCGCTTTGTTCATCAACACAACCTCTGAACCTTTGTCCGGACTCAACAGCATAAAGTTATAATTTTGTCTTATTTCTGTCAAACTTCGGAAGCATGTCAGTGTTAGTAGGCTGTGACAGTTTTGCTTGTAGTTCTGATGTTGATAGGCGACGTTCATTAGTTTTGCTTTCGGCAAGTTTTGATTTTCTCTGATGTTGGCGAATGTCGCTGAATTTGATCGTAAAGATTTTCAAATACATCCTCATTTCCTGAGGATTTGGATGATTACACAACCAACCTGTCATCGGCAACGTTATCGCGCACTCAATTAGAAAGCCCTCTCTTTAGACTCGAGGTTTGCCATACCACCCAGAGAAAATTGAAAGACTTGGGTTACATGCCCAGTTTGAAAATCTTCACGATCAACTTAAGCAATATTCGATACATTCTTTTTGTCCTTCTTCAGCATTACGATAATTTGACACCGACATTACCGTAATGAAGCTCATCGTTTCAACCTCTGAATAGTGTTCTCTTGAGCTTCAAGTTGCTGTTAGTACTCTGACTCACTGAAACTACTCTTTCATAACAAATTGCTAAACCTCACTAACACATTATTTTTAAATGTTATCATCTTCAATGTTCTTATTATCCTTTTTAACATATAATCCGTTTACTTAATGCGATTGTGTTCTTATCATGACACACGGATTCCAATATAGTCATATTGGATTTGGTGAGTCTTGATACGAACTCAAACGCCTGTCGTTTTTCAGTTCCATTTACGAAATATCTTCCGGAATTCCTAAAATGGAATAGCTTGGTAAAGGTTGAGCACACGAATTTGCTAACCAACATGACAGTGGAGAATCGTAAATGTTCTCTATTTGTCAAGGTGGGCACTACTCTCAACTTTACGAGATAACTCTAAACGTCAAACCACTACAGGAAGATGGTCCTTACTACCGAAAAACGCTTCAGTCTTTGAATAGATGAAATACTACCCACGTTCCGTCTCACTCTTATTCCATCCGCTTGAAATTTTGGTTAGCCAACTCACTTCCACAGAAATCGGCATATGTTAAACGGATGTGGTGAGTATTTGATTGTTATATATGCTTTTATTTTGAAAACAACTGTAGCATGCTATCAACCTTACAGAACACGTATGTCGCTTGTCGCGTTCTTTTCTTTGAGACGATATGGAAGGCATTTCACAACAGCATAACTATATGACCAACGTAAATATATATGGATCAGCTAATAACGATGTGGATAAGGGAATGGACGACGTGACTCTTAGGGATCATTTACGATTGGACTGGATTTCAATCTAGACTTTGGAAGGTAAAGCATGACTATGTGTGAGACGAACCATTATTCTGATTGTCCATAATTATTTGGTTATTTAATCAATACTGGAGTGCACTACAATGCTTCTCTAGTCTGGCCTAGCACGTGATTATCAACAAACAGATCAATCAGCTGGTTTGTGGACAGCGTGTAAATCACTGCTCACATACGGCCGAAGAGTGGATAGTCAGACACGTCATGAGCCGCCGATAAGGTCATCCAGATCAGATACGCTTTGTGTCTTACTGTGAAATTTATCAAAACTACCTTGCAGAAAACCTATTGTTTTCTTCTGATTTTCAACAACTCTGTGTAGTTGACATCTGATTATAGCAGCAAACCACTTGGGGGCATGAGAACCTTGATTAAAATTGCCATTAACTTGGATATACATTGTCAGTAATAATAATCACTTTTGTTTACGACTATTTCTTGGTATTTCAACTGGCTTTTTTCGTCCATATTCCAAGACATCCAGCCTAGAGTTTTTTTTGGATGCAACGCAAAATACGATCTGGCGTAAGCACCTTCTGATATACACGGTTGGTACAGCTCCCGTTAAAAAACCATTTTGATGAAAAATTTCGAAATATTCTAACATAGCTAAAAGATCAATGAGAACTGGTCAACTTTTGGAATTGCGAATTCTTTAGCTCTTCAAGCCTGGCATTGTGAATCGCTTGAGATTGAAAAGAACTGTGCTCTTGAAACTATATACGGAATGCAAAAGCCCGTTATAATTGTGTACCTTTCTGCTTGTGGGAGATTCTGGTTCATTCTGTTTGTTAAGCTGATGAAGGATGTTATCTGGCAGTGTATTACAGTCGGGAATTTCAAGTTTGATATTTTTACATCGATATGATAGGATCAGTTCACTTTTCATTTATCGATGTGTGAACTATATACATCTTGGTGACGGTCAAGGGATTTTGGTATCAAATTCTTGATTATGTAACACGTTTGGTTATTGCTAAGCCACTAAACGTTGGGTAGGTTACATGATCAGCACAGGGTTATATCCAAAACAGGCAACAAACTACCATTCATCTTTGTACAAAAGAGAAAAATATCAAGTGCTTATGTGCTATCTCTGAATTGACCGAAAGATAACAGTTTGTAAACCTAAACATGGCTAACTGAATGTGAAGAAAACACGACTCATACTGTCACTGTCAAATATTGATACATATTGACACAACGTGCTGAAACAACCTAAAAGCGTACACGCAGTCCCTTAGTCAGCAGGGATCAAGTAGTCAACTGGACGTATAAATAGCTGGTGTTCGGTAAGGGGGTGATATCTAGAGGTGGATAAGAGAACTGTGGTTTTAATTGACCCTGACGTATGTGTTTATCAAGTGAAGCTTTGAACAGTTTAATCAGGCGACTGTTAACCAAACAAGTAAGCTGACTGTTTGAAAATGGGTAAAGTTGAGTTGTAAAGAGGTTCTATCTGCACAGTAGCTTGTCGGTTTGAATGTCAAGCCCAAAAGAACGACCTTTTTAATATTGTTCTCCGGCTACTGGGGGGAGATCCACTATTGGGTGATCTAATGGATGAAACTTTTGTAGTCCAGTCTTCATTCAAGTGGCTATGGATCCGTGAGAAACAATCGAATATCATCAGTTGTACTGAGCATGAGCTCGTTTTAAGACATATGACTCTCTGAATCACAAGCTCAAACACTTTTAACGGTGAAGTGCACACGCACACAAAGTTTATCTTACGAATGCGTACCCGTACTGCGATAAAATGTCGCTTTGCTGCAGTTAGCTTCCGGATGGGAGTCTCATACTCAAAACACAAGGCGTGCAAAGTGTTAAACTAGTTACCAGAATGAACGACAGTAGCAGTGCTAGGATGGGAATACTACGTCCCACAAAAGATTTAATGAAGAAGAATATCTGTTGCTTATGAATTCAGTAGAACATTGGTGATCGGCTGCATTTTGGAGTATTGGGTAGAGTCCGAATATAATCGTCACTTAAAAATAAGCAGGTTGCATTTATACTCAATAGCTGTGAGATTCTTCTGCAGCCGTCATTCAGTAGCGCTAAACTGATATTCACGCCGCCCCTTCAACTTCTACCTCAAAACTATAACCGGCGGAATACCATGGAAACCGTTGTGCCATTTCTTGTGATCCCATTACTTAATAAGATATGTAAACTGATTGACGTGACACCTTCATTGTTCAACACTTAATAGGCACATTGCATGGACGAAGGCGAAATTTCTCAATCCATTCCTTGTCTGGACCTTTTCCGTTTCAAGACATGTCGATATCAGTTTGGCATCTAACCATGTCTGTTTGAGATGTTCCAAGAGATTTCTCAGGACAAACGAGGTCGCATAACTAATGTGCACTCGGATAGACTGTCGAACAGAGGGAATGATTGATTCTTGCAAAGCGAGAGGAAACAGATCCGCCAGATGTCGGGAGTAAACAAAAGTTAGGTCAGTTGGAGGGGAAGCAGATTAAAACACACGCGGTGAACGCTGAGCATGTGGGTGAGTTCGTCCAACGTAGAACGCACTTGAACAATGACACTGGCAACCCGGTTGTTCGTATATGAACATATCAA
Organism: Paragonimus heterotremus; assembly: GCA_013368495.1. Taxonomy (NCBI): domain Eukaryota; kingdom Metazoa; phylum Platyhelminthes; class Trematoda; order Plagiorchiida; family Troglotrematidae; genus Paragonimus; species Paragonimus heterotremus. The sequence continues at coordinate 20,889 of LUCH01017420.1, forward strand.
CGGTCCATTTAGATCGGTGTGAGCTTCACTCACCGTCATCCGAACGACCAGATAAGTGGAATAAGCATTTTGTTAGGCGGTCAACTGGCAGCCATCCGAGTAACGGACTGATGACGACCGCGATACTTAATGGGAGGGTTGAAACACTTAAAACAATCGGTCGATCACGGACCCCAAGTTTGACCAAATGGTATCCGGAGTAGATAACAAACAAATACCAATCTCAAGTTGAACATCACCCACAATTGATCGCAGCTGTCGCATTCCGATAGACTTTCCAGCCGGCCCCTTTCGAAAAGAAGAACTAGACTCGAGTTTCGCTCTCATTAGAGCTCGTCAGTAGTGCATATCATCGCCACTGCCGGGACTTGAACCACGGACATGCTGTTCATGAGGCAACCGTGTTTACCACTGCGCCATTGATCTCACGTTAGGCACGACCGGATTATCATATGTGAACACTCAACCACTTTCGCTTGTGATCATTACTCACAAGCGAAAGTGGTTGAGTGTTCACATATGATAATCCGGTCGTGCCTAACGTGAGGTCAATGGCGCAGTGGTAAACACGGTTGCCTCATGAACAGCATGTCCGTGGTTCAAGTCCCGGCAGTGGCGATGATATGCACTACTGACGAGCTCTAATGAGAGCGAAACTCGAGTCTAGTTCTTCTTTTCGAAAGGGGCCGGCTGGAAAGTCTATGGGAATGCGATAGCTGCGATCAATTGTGGGTGATGTTCAACTTGCAATAAACCAAATCCCCTAACACTCACCAGAAATACCAATCTATTGTTGTTTTAGGCAGCCTGGGAGTGATTTAGGCGAGACAAGCCGCCTCATGCGAATGACATGTGAGTCTGCTAACTACACAGTACGATTGAGAACAGGCTATCCCCAACCAACCGCATTTCGGTGTTGTAGCTGCTCGAGATAGTGGTGAACTAAATATGAAAGTGATTTCACCGGTAGATCTTACTGTGTCAAGCAAACAAGCCACAGTAGTGTAGCATCACACTTGATGCAACTCATCTGTCCTCCTCGTCTCTAATATATTTTGAGAGGTGTCTGCTGAAGTTCCGAACCAGCCAGGTTTATCCTTATTGTTCTTTCTATTGATTTGTTCTGTAGAGGTTTTCTGAACCACGTTACACGCCTCACACATACACAAGTAGTTACTGTTCCAGCTGATGTTGGGCCCCGTCTCAGGAATGTATAATTCTTTGAGATTTCTGCTATACAAACTTGAGCCCATTGCCTAGTCGATCCACTCAGTCTGAGTGAAGGAATTTCGGTGTTGTTTGCCTCTCGTTGCTGATCACTCACGTGATCGATGATGGACAGCGGTTGTCCATCAAATCATTATTTCTCACTTCCCCCTAAATGTTACCAGCGTTCGTTTGCCACACTCTGCTGAATATGAATCAACTTGGTATTGGTAAACGAAAAAGGAAAATAGCCTATTTCGGGATGAATTCACTCTGACACCTTTCTGTCTAACTGTGCATATGGTGACGTTTAACCCTTCCACCTAGATAGATTGACATGACCGCGGAACTAGCCGCAATCAGTAGCATTCTGGATTTTGAGGGAATAGGTGGATGGTGAAAGTGTCTGATTGAAAATAGTAATGTGTCAACCGGTAGCCCAGTACAAGCCAGTCGAGTACAGAACGATAGAAACCAACTACTGGTTACATCATCTATCGGCTTCGTTTCACCAATAATTTCTGAGAGGCGTTCGCTGAAGAATCAAAGTAGCCACTAGTTGTAATCCCACCCGTTACAAGCTAAAGGTATGTTATGCCAGTCATGAATGTTCCTGCTACTCCGATCGTGTTATTTTGCGCCGCTTATGTACAATTCGGAAGAATCTCATACTAAGTTCTACATGGTCAAGGCAGCAGATTTTAGACGGGGATTCAACACAAATTGTCTGTTCAGTGTGTCTCAAACGGATATCCTGTGGCCGCGTCCGCTATCCGCGTTAAGGAAAATGTCATGCAATGTTGAACGCGTTTTATCTACATAGGCAGAAGTCAATCCGCATATCGTTGGGTAGCTAACTGAAAGTGTCCGCGACCAAAATCAGTGTTACTTTTGATCGTACTCATAAACGGCTTTGAAAGAATTACAATTTGAACGAGCAAACAAAACCAGCAGTAAGATGGACGCTGATTATTTCCAAGCTCTTTTAAGGTAGCAACATTTTGACTCAATATAAACGGACTCTGTGGTATCCGGATCACTTTTATGTACAAAGTTTGAAACATTTTCCGGGTATTCCGGTGGTCTCCTACATCCATTGGCGTCATCGAGCACGCTTGGATGGAATTTAACACAAGTTCTTAGTAACCACGTTGACAATCGTTTGTTTACATGCTCTTAAAATATTTCATTTTTCGAATCCAAATAATTCCTTCTCGCCTGCTGTCCCATCGGATTTGCATTTAATCTGATGTTCCCTTCGGTCACAGCGTTTACTCAACGTGAAATTTATCGATTTGGATAGGCGAGTCCCTGCACCCATTAAAGTGTCATTCTCTCGATCCACCGAAAGCGTGGCATGGACAGCCACGCGGTCCTGCACGCATATGCGTGAATTACTCAGCGATGGTTGGCAGGAACGCATTTGGGTGTGCTACGATTCACCCAGTTTCACTCACAGCGCAGTGGCTGAATCGGCCGTCATTCTTGTGGATAAAATACGTCTGTGTATACAAAGATTGTCATCACCATTTCTTTGACGTATCTGAACAGGCGATTCAGTCTGTATAAAGTTCTATTCAAAGAGAATCTCCAATGCGATTGATGCGAAGGAGCAGTATTGCTCCTGGTCGGCCACCAACCCGGAACACCTTCTGCGCCTTCGAGGTCAAGGATTGAATATCTCAATCATCTGTCTTCCGCGCTGGACACATGGTGTTTGCTATTTGATGACTTCGTTCCACTAGTAATCATTTAGTAATTCGAAGACAGTGGATCATTGACGAGATGTGATGGATTACTTGTTTACTGATCTACAATGCGCTTAATGTCTGTACTGTAGAAATCATTTAGTGCCACTCTTCTAGAGCAACGCTTACGGGTCTCGATTAGTTCATTGTGCGGTGGGTCACAGCCATGTCACCTACACTTAAACGACTTTCCGGTTTCACAACGAATATAACAGAGGCTGCGTCGGTCACTCAGTCACTACAAAAGGGTGTTCCAAACCTTCACTTTTAATTTCAGGAAGTTGATCAGACTTTTTGCTTTGTGTCAAGTGATCAACTGATGCCAGTCGACAATATATGCCAGTTACTTACAAGCTAAACAGACTGAATACAATTTGCTTCAAATATTAGACGTTGGGTGATAACGAAATCAAAACGTCCACAATATACTGTCCTATTGAAGAACATCAGAAAAGTCACTGAGAAACAGAGTTTCACTAGCCATGTACGTTGTTTATTACATCATGGTGAGATCTCATAATAAGGGGCATAAGATTACAACGAACGATTTCTGCGGCGTTTTCATTGCGCACTGTAAGTGGGCACCGTACTTTCTACATCTGGTCTTTATCAATGAAATAAACTAATACGTTGGTGATTTAGAGATTAAGCAAATTGGACAATATCAAGCTGATCATAATTACGGAAGTTAGGAGTTAATTAATTTCAAATTGTGATATATAACAAAATACACTGTGGACTATCTGAACCTTCTCAGGCACTTTACGTGTTCTGTTTTAATATTTTCTGGGTCGGGAACTACTAGATGTTACGCTTTCCACTTACGCGCGCAGTAATTCGTTGCAAAGTAGACCACTCACAGCATCTCTGGGAAGAAAGTTAACGAGCCTGTGGAGCCAGTTTAGATTTCTCGCGAACTGGTCGATAAAATACTGCTTGAACTACTGGTACTATTTTAAAGAGATGAGCTTTTACATTTTGCAAACCTAGTTTTGAACTTCCGACCTGCTGGGGATGTCACTGTTGTCTTTATCGCTGCTGTGCTGTTGAAGTTTTATCGGCTCCTGGTGAGTTGGTAAACAGCATGCACCTGACATCAGTACAGAAAACATAACTGAGTGTCATGCAGTGTTGGTGTTCAGCCGGCTTCCACATCTATGGCATGTACTTATGATGCTACGTAAGGTGGGGTTTGAAACAAGTAGGTGAAACCCTGGTTGCCAATTCAGGATGTCGTTCAGGTGCTTTTCCCGTCGTTCTACAAATCGTAGGAGGGCAGGGATCCGAATGAGACCGACTGGGGCAGTCTGACTCAGAACTACTCTAAGCAACAGACAAACCTTCTTGAGTACGTGTATATGGTATGCACGAGAACTGCTAGCGTGGTGTATCATGGTGATGTGACAGTAAGGCGCTTCAACGAACGAATTCGCAAATGTACCACCAGTTTCCTTTCGGTAAGTCATTAACCCTCAAGGAATACGTGAACAAGGGTGGTAGGTGCAGATAGATCAACTCGATTATATTCTTCTTGTTCATACAAATTGACGACTCCTGTCAGTTTAGTGAAACACATTCGTTAAGTTCAGGAATCTAGACCACAGTGGTTCTGTGATTTTCTTCTCTCAACTTTTCCGGCGTAATTTGTCCTGGAGATTCCATTTTGCCGCATAGTGAAAACTGTGATTAGCTTGTTTCCTCTGTCTTATGTGAGTTGTAATGACGTATAAATTAAGTCTGGATTTTCTCCTTGGTCATCATCTTGCCTTCTGTCTTTCTTTGTCCTTATGTTACTAATAATCGTCTGTACTCTTAGCCCGGATATAATTATAGGAAGATTGAAACTTTTGTTCCTGAAAGACATGATGTAGTTCGAAGTGCACTCCAGATAACTAGCTTGGACCAATTGTGCGCAAAAACCACCGATACCAGAAAAATTTCGGTCGTAGTTCTTCTGGTTCGCCGTTGATACCAGGTGTCAGAGTGGACCTATAAATAGTACAGCGCAAACCACCTGCGGTGAAATGTATCTGGGTTAGTCTGAACTAGGTCGCCTCGATAAGATAATGCGGACACGCATGCTGCCAACCGTACAACCTCCATGAATTAAATCCTCAAACCTAGTAAACAGTGTTCGTCTTCCTGTTTGTCCAATTGGAACAAGTGCTCGCCTGCGTTCTATTTGCAAGGCTGTGATGTTCATTCTGAATCAAACCATGTGATTCTAAGTTAACAAAAATCGTGTACCCCAAAGACCATGTAGCGCTTTTTTATAATTACAGGTGGACAGTTGAGGGTATTCAGAGGCATGTAACAAACTTCTTTGCCACCGGAGACGCTAACTAAATTGGGGAAAAAACAAAACTATTGGATGAGTTCAATAAAACACCCAAATATAAAGTTCATCATCGAGTTATAATAATACGACAGCCTCCCATTCCTAGATGTCGCGTTGTTTCGTGGACCAGATAGGGCAAATCAAAGATCCATTCATAAAAAAACGGGAACAGTTTTGTCTCGCCGATGTACGTAAAGAAATTTGTTGCGTTATCTTGTGAGAAGAGCGCAAATAATCTGCACACCGGATACTATCAACATGAAAGTAACGTTTATTCGAGAAACGCTTATTGAAAACGGATATCCTGAGAGATACATAGATAAAAAATTGCATTTCGGTACGAGACTTGAACTCATTCAAACAGCGAAGCAAAAGCTGATACTCATGTCTGTCATATACAGTGAAGTAATTAGGCGTAGACTTTTGGACTCAACCAAGATTGCCTATCATGCAGCAAGACGTACCGTATCGTCCGACACATGACGGGCACTGGTGCCACGCCTCCGGGGTCGTGTGTCTGTTTTCTTCGTCCCTTTGTATTCATTCCCCACGTGTTGTTGGCAAGCGGGCTACATTGAAAGAATCCCAAGACATCTGTCAGAGTGGATTCGAGAACACCTCCAGAAATGGCTCTGCAACGGTTAAAAAAACTAATTCCCGTTGCAGTCGGTTCTCACTTAGTTGACACTGACCACCAAATAAATTCGGACGAGGCTTTCCGAATCACTTACAGGGTTCGTCAAGCCTGCTCCGAAGCTGTCAAAGTGCGATCGTCATTAGCAACCTTGGCTAATGCCACCAGACTTCACAATCCTTTTTTGTGTGGAGGAGAGCAAGCGGATGGCTGTGGCTTCTGCGACTGCTAACAGACGCTCTTTGACCCGTTTTGATTGTAAACCAGGAGCGCGATAGATAAGAGGGAATGCTTCACTGGGACCGATTGAATGGTTGGACTCTATTAGATGCACAGCGATGGAAGACGAGTAAGATTTTGCCAACCCCCCAGTTAGCCACACCGGATGGTGCCCCCAAGTGCGTTCAGACAGTCGCTATGTCGTGCCGCTGTGTGCCCAAAAACACTTCGTACAAACCTTTCACCTCCCTTGGTTAATTATTCCGAAGCCACTTAGAGCCAAAGTTGTCTAGTGAAGGTAGAAGAATGAGGGTATTTATTTTGGTCTACCTCACCACGTTACTTATAAGTGATATGGCATTTGTTAATATAAAGTAGACGCCGTTTCCATGCACCTCTTAGCACCGTGTTGTATGTAAATGCGTCATAGGTGGATGTCATGTGAGCGCCGGTTAGGAAAACTGAGCAAATGTCAGAGACTCTTCGATATTCTTGAAGTGTCTGGAAAATTTTAATGTACAGAACCTGGTCTAGCAACGCGCCTCGCATTGTTCACTAGTAGACAACTTGGTTTCACTGCATGTAGTATTTAACAAATGAAACTTGGGTCTATATCGAAACATTTTTTTGTACATATGAATGCGATACAAATAACAGGTCAAAACTGTTTTGCGTTTCTGGGAAACACAGCGTCGTGTTTAGCAACGAAACGCTGCAAAACAGCTTCCGGATCAGTATCTATATCATTCAGCAATTGAATTGCTTCGAGCCTTTTGAGCCTCTGTTGATTTTTCGCATCAAGTTCTTCGATGTCAATCGATTTTTGTGATGGCGAGGTTGACTTCAAGTCGGTCGGCACGACTCTGTCTATCATCTGATCTTGTTCTCTTTCGGCTTCATTCCATGTAATTGACTTTTGGCGTTCCAGCTTAGTATGATTCAACAACTCTTTCAAACTCAATATATCCATATCTTCTTTCAGCTCGTTCAGATAGTTATCTTGTGCTCTCAGATAAGCAACTTGTTGCTCGTCCAATTTATCGATCGAATTCTCATGTACAGTTGCTTTTGCCCAGTCACTTAACGGCCCCATTTCTCTCACGGTCCCAATTCCGTACTTTGTCTTTGCTCCACAGTCGAATTGGTAGGGTTTGTTGAACAACAGAGCACCCTTTCTTACTACTCTTGGATGTGATCTCGACCCTTCTGAAATAAACTGATGTGCTGAACCGACGTCGTACTCATTCAGGTAACGATTACGATTAAGTGCTTCCTCAATCCGGAGCTTTTCTAATTCCAGTTGTGCTCGAAGGTTTTTTAACTGCACAATTGCAGATTGTTCTTTCTCATCTGAGCAGGGAATATTTCTGTTGGAGGTGAACTGAGAATCTTTGTTTCTTTTAATTGTAGTGTCTGGGCCAATCAAAATGTCACGATTTGAATCGTTTTCTTTCGAGGACGCCTGCCCTTTTGATTTGACAAGCTTACGTTTCGGTTTGAAATGTTCTTGTACCGGAGCGTGTTTGTGTAACACTTGTTTGGGCTCCACTCTTCTTATAGCTTGATTTATTTCCAGCTGATGTCGCTCGGATTCAACTGCTAATTCTGCTTCCCTTTGTTTAGTCTTCAGACGGGCCTGTTCGGCTTCATATTCTATTTGTAGCCTCATCTGTTCAGCAGCAATCCGTTCGGCTTCTCGCAGCTCCTCCTCAAGCTCTTTCCGTTTCTCCTCCTCTTGCTTCTGTCTCTTCTCTTCCATCTGTTTTGCCAATTCGTCTTTGTACTTTTGGCTGCTTGTTTTCTGTTCCAAAGTCAATGGACTTCCGAAAATTCCGTGACCACCACGAGCGAACTTCGGTTCTCGGTTGTCATTATCAATCAATACACCATTTACATTACGCACACCCACGACTCTGCTATCGGCCGGATCGGCATAGAGTGCATTCTGTTTTACGAACTCTTCTTCAATCTTTCTATCATACTCTTCATCACGCTTTCTCTGCAGTTCCTTTTTTTGTTTTGCTTCCTCCATTTGTTGTCGGAGCTCCTGAGCGTATTTGGCTTTCTTAGCGTCTTTGCCACTCAGTTGGGTCAACTCAGTCGTAGGTCGTATAGGGATGAGTACGGATTGTACATTGTCAAAAGTTGATCCATGCTGAACCTGGGGGTGATTATCTAACAAGTCTTGTTTGCCAGTCATGAAATATTCTTGTTCACCTGGGGTTGAATATGCCTGATGTGCCTGTTCACTGGTAGTCGTAAGTAAATCTACCGCTTTCCTAGCAACAGGGTCGTTATCGTGGGCTCTTGTTATATGTGATTCTGGTGCGGCAGATTTGACTGACTCAGCCTCCGCCTTCCTCCGCTGCTGAGTTTCCAAAATTTGCATCTCCAAATCTTTCCGGTAACGTTGTTGTCGCTCAAACTTGGTTCTATCCGCATCCTTTTGTCCGTCTGAGAGGAATCCACTCCATCCGGATTCCAACTTGAGAGGAAATGAAGAGGCTTCGTTTTGCCGCTTTTTAGGTGAGACTGTACTTTGATAAGTATTAATGCTGTTTTTAGTCGTATTGTATTCCATTTCCAGAGATGTAAGGCGTTCCTCCGCTTCTTGTACGCTTTTCAGGCGGTCGCGTAGAGTGTCCTCATATCTGAATTTTGTAAGTTTTCGTACTGCGTAACTGGACTTACCTTCTCATTTGTTCCACAGTTACTTTCATATCCGAACTATTAGTTCCGAGTTCAGGGTGTTTGCTATTAAATTTATGAAACTCAGTGATTTTTTTTACCTTGTTTCGTCAGCTCGCTCGGATGTGGCTGGATTACTCAACAATTCTATCTTCCTGGTTAATTCATCCAATTTGGAATACAATTTCACTTCCAACTGGTTATATTCACTGGTTTCAGGTCTGGTTTCAGTCGGGTATTTTTCTGTTGTCTGTGTTGGTAAGATCTGAATAGGTTTTGATACAGGATATTTTTTTTCATTAGCCTTCTTGTCTGCAAACCTATTTCTGAATCTTTCTTCATCCATCTTTTTGAAACACTCATATTCTTGTGCCAATTCTTCTCTCTGTCTCGATTTTCTATGGTAATCGTTCTGGCCGAATCGATCCAAAAAACCAACGGGTTTGTGAGTATTACTCCCTTGACCGTCCATCGTTCGAAACCATTCAGTTTGAAGTTGCGATTGGGTTGGTACTGTCAGCATTTACTCGATGATTTGCCTGCAGAATACAAAATGCACATCAGCAGTTATGAACAGTCGTGTACAGTTGACCTAAATATCCTACACCTAACCAAATCATAAGGGCAGTAACATTAATTAGAGTGAATGTATGTGATCCACTGGAGAAGACAACGACTGTCATGTTCAGTTGGTCAAGTACTATCTGCGGAAAATTGTGCTCTGGTGCACGGTTATATTACTGGAGCAAATGAGAATGTGGTAATTAAATGAATAATATTTCGTTAGATAGGATGATATAAAATTGGTAATACAATGTTCTCCGAAAAAAAGGGCAAATACAACAATTGAAGATGATTGTTTCCTGAAATGGGTTCAAGAGCAGCAAACCACACGACTTATTGCTTGTTGTATTTAGCTGTATCTCATCTGGTACACACCACAGCACAATTCGCTAGGCAATAAATCATGCAGTCTCATCTTCATCATAGACAGCAATACATCAGTGGTTCACACTGTCACACAACCACGAAGAAGGAAAAGGCAAACTCTTTATAGGGATAGAGAAGAAAAAATAAGGAGACGAGAGGGGACCTAACTATTAAAAATAGCCACGTCTATATTCAAACATACAGCATCAAGGTGCCTACACCCTGCAAACAACATTGCACTACGTCTGGGTGGCAATGATATAGTGCGCGAAATGACTACAAAGCCACTCGTGTTTATAAACTGTCCTGTACGATTTCATTTTCTACCAAAATAATTCATTTCTGGCGAATCATTTAAAAACAAGACAAATGACGCTTGTTGGATACTTTTTCTTCAACAGTTCAAAATCTCTGGGAAAATAGATATTTGGGTGCGATAGAATTGTAAAGTCAATTGGTACCGATGAGTAGGGAGGATTTTAACTTATCGTTATTTACAATCGATTACACCTTGAGTATTCACAAAAACCCTTTACCCAGACTGTTTCAAAAAGAAAGACTCGAGTTTCACTCTTGTTCGAGCTAGTCCATGGTTCATATTTTCGCGCGGCCGGGAATGGAATGTCGGTTATAGGAACCAACCGCATTGACTACTGTACTAGTGAACTCACATCAAGCACGACTGGCTGTCTATACTCAAACGATCAGTCTCGTTCGTTTGTGAGTGACACTTAGATCGCCCGATCTTTCTGTAAGTGCATATCCGTTAAGTCCAATCAGTCATTTTCCGATGATGACTTCTCTCCAAGGGATATCACTGAACTTGTGCGATATTTTGATTACTCGTGAGTCGAGAATTTTGGACATGGATAGACTGAGTCTAACCGGACAGAGTTAGTGAATTACATGGAACACGTTTACTGTCCCTTTATGGAGAAGTCATCTTTTCTGAATGTTATTCAATAGAGATTTCAAAAGCCTGCCAATAGTCTTCCAGCAGTCTTACAGAAGAGCATTTCTCAGCTCATCCTTTCATTCAGAAGTCATGTTCTAAGCGTATTGCTGTAAGATAAAGACGCTCATTTTCCTTTAAATGTTGTTAATTTGGTAACCTTCCCCCCAGAGAAGGATCCACCCTCAAGCCATCAAGCAAATGTCATAATGTTTTTTACGGTGAACTATTTTGTCCTTCTAAAGGGTATCGCCAAACACCGAACAATCATGATTTCCCAAAGTAGTGCTGAATTCCACTTTAGTCTAACACTCATTTCAAATATAAGTGTTTCGGTCGGTAAGGTGGTTTACATAGACTAAACTGTGACGTGAGAGACCGGCTGCTGTAAGTTCGCTATTCAAAAGTAATTTGTGAGTGTAAATTTAACTAGAAAGGGGATTCAAGGTAGAAACAAATTATTCCATTTCAAGAAACCTTTTGATCTTCTTTGGTCTTTTGCTAAACAGTACGGTAGGGAATGTGACAACTGGTTTTTGGTAACTGACTTATATCCTCTTTTGGGTCCACTGTCGCAGTAATCGAGCGGTTCACTTGGTTTTAGAACTGCACTCCACGTCGTATACGTGACGTCATGATAAGAAAGTGCTGATTACTGATCATACAATCATCTAGTAGGTCTTGATTACTCAAGTCACTCCTCAAGTACACATTACTCGCTGACACACAGGATGAACTTGCGGATTCGATAAGTTTTGCTAGGGGACGTGAACGTTGTTGGTGGTGATTACGGAAATAATGATGGTCATGATGAAGATGATGTTGATGATATCAACACAGAAGGTACCAAGTGACGGATAATTATTTTATACCATTCAAAACTTGTTATATTGAACTATAGCAAGATAGCTAACCAGACGAACTCAATCGAAGCTTGGACCTGATTCAAGTCAATCAATGCGCAACATGCAACACAGAACTAACCAGAAGGTGATTCGTGGACTGAACATACCGATTCTTATAGCACCCAAACTATGTGATAACTGCGATGTTTCAACTGGGTTTGTGCAGCGTGGATTGAACTGTTGTCCATCTTGACGTTTCGTAAAACACTAGTGTTTTTTTTCAGATGGTTGAATTCCTTAGTAGATTTGAACAGAACGACGAGAAAAATTTAAATCACGCTATGTGTTTTATAGTAAAATTTGGTACATGTGAAAGAATAACCACAAAAAGATGAAGAAAACCTAGGCAAGCTACTGTCGATATATGATATCAGTACCTTGCGGTACTGTATGGTAAGATTATCCGTGCTGCAGGATAAACACCCTCAACTGCATTCGAGACAAACTAAGCTAAAATGAACATTACCAACGACTCCTGTATAAAAACATGTAATGAAGAACCGAGGCACAAAATCGTCTAAACAGTGGATTAAAAACTTATTTTTATCACTATCATACAAGAGTGAACCTATCTGGGGTTTTACCCGCTGGGTCACTGAATCAGTTGAGGGTGCCTGTCTTGTAGCATGGATCGTCTTATCGTTCAATGTCGACCCGTTACTGGTTCCACACCTAAAAGATAACCTGCCAAGGTTTTATTCGTTCTTCTGTATCTACTCTCTCACCTATCGTTGTCAAGCGGGTTACATTGAAAGAACAGCAAGACAGCTGTCAGAATGGATCCAAGAACACCTCTCGAAATGGGTCCGCAACGGTTCAAAAAAAACAATTTCCGGTGCAATCGGCCCCCACTCAATTGACATCGATCATCAAATAAATCCGTTTGAAGCTTTCCGAATCACCTACAGGGTTCGTCAGACCAACTCCGAAGTTGTCAAAGTGCGATTGTTATTAGCAGCCTTGGCTATTGTCATCAGACTTCACAACTCTTTTCTGTGTGCCTAGAAACACTTCGTACAGACCTTTAAAGTTCCTCCGCCAATTATTTCACAACCCATTGAATCCCGAGTAAAGATGAACCACCCGATACCGGTGAACGAGTGTATTATGACAGGCATGTATGACACTCTCATGCATTTACGAACGCTCCCATCCTCCTCAAGCATACTGTGATCCGTCGCACTTCCTTGACTTCTAATTACCTATTTGATTTTTTTTTACATTTTTCGCGTGTAATTTGCACTTATATGTAATTGCAAAAGTCCGATCGGACTTAAGAAAACCGCTGCTTGCCTACTTGGCTTCTTAGTATATCACACTGAAGTAATACCCTTTCTTCATTGAACTAACTGAGCATAGTTTCAATGTTGGATAGAAGTTCGGAGTGTCAGATCATTTCGAACTGAACACCAGCCACAGTTGAAATCTAAGACTGTTTTCAAGTTACTAATGAGTAGTTTGGCAAATATGATAAATTAAAGGAGATCCAATTTTAAAAGGTCAAGGCTTCGACTGGATTCGAACCAATGAGAGAAACAGCATGTACAAAGCCACTAACCTTTGATGAATGCCAGTGTGAACTGCTCGAGAAAACCTACCGCGGTAGATGATCCCCTGAATGATTTTATGAGTTCCATATGAGACCGTCGGATGGGTGAGTAACAGTGTGCAAATGCGAGATTTCCGGGCCCTCGACCTGGTTTCGTAGCTCAGATAATATAGGGTTCGTCACGTTTGAAAATGTTCCTCCTGTCGCCAGCTCGAATCCAGCTCAACCATTGATCTTTCCCTATATATATATATATATATATATATATATATATATATATATATATATATATGCCACGCTGATAATTTAACATGTTAGAGAGACCAAATTGGAAAAGATCAGTGCTTGAGCTGGATTCGAGCTGACGACAGAAGGAACATTTTCAAACGTGACGAACCCTATATTATATATATATATATATATATACATATATATATATTATACATCGGTTAGAAAATTGTTTCGCAGTTTCAAAAACCGCATCACTGGATGGCATAACTGTAACTGATTGTAGTGGGATACAGTGCTTAAGTCGAGCAACTTAATTGTCTTAGTAAATTGATGCGGTTTATGCTTGTCACCTCTGTGCAAACAACTTAAGTCCGTAAATTAATAAGTGACGTCACGTGCTCTATGCAATTCACTAAGCCCACACAATGAGACCATATGATTACAGCTACCAACGTCTTAGTGGATTCACTAATGAATAACTCCAAGATACAGAAAAACATTTATATGTCTCCGAAGTTGTAATGAACTGGTATACATCGCAATATCCTATTCTTAGTTATCCCTAAACAATTGTGATCAAATGATACTACGCAGTCGAGTTACAATAATAATATCTCTAATGGATTCTATAGTCTGACTGTTGTTTAAAGCAAGCAGTTCCAGTATTTAGGCGCTGGTTAACCATCCAACAAATCTGCAAACAAGGCCTGCCGGACTAAGGTTCTCCCTAAAATATACACCGTATGAATCTCTTAAGAGTTACGGGTGTATTGTTTGGTCACAAGTTGATAGTATCCTCACCTGGAGTTAAATTTTCCCTACTAGTGAATACCAGATTGCCCACTTTGTTCTTCATCCAGCTAGACAACGTGACCTAAACTTAGAGCTAGAGTGGCAATCAAACACAAAATATATTTATGCACAGGCGCCGCGCCACCACGGTCCTTAAGATGAACTTGCGAATGAATAAGTGAATACCTAAAAATATAAATGTATATATATACATTCATATATATATGTCTACATATATGTTGTATATGCATGTGAACACGGCATAAACTCGTTTCAGAGTCAATCGGTTAGCAGTTCCCAGTATCACACTTCCCATAGTATGCAGTCTACTTACCACACCCTTTGAAAATTTGGGACAGCGTATACCTAGTGACCTTCGTAATTAACTAACAAATAAGTAGGTATTCAAATGAACAATATGCTCTGTTGTTGGCCTACCAACCAAATGTTTTCTTTCTTGTGCAGTCATCCGATCAAACACCATACTATTTCATACTTTCCTGTTCAGTTGCATCCGCAAATGGCACTTGAAATCCATCGCTTTTGGGACAGGTTCCATGTTAAGGATGTTTAAGCCGAGGCAAACCAACTTACTCCTAAACCAACTTTATGGATAGTGAGTTGCACTTCGACCTTCTGTCAGTATCCTTTCGGGTTCATTCATTAGATACGTCATCACTCAACAGGCATAGAACCATTCTGCAAACAAGGGTTTGCAGAATAAACTCGGCGAGTAGCAACCTTATTTATTCATCAGTGATTATGTTAGAGCTTCGGTTGTCATTTGCACCCCTTTCTTTGTAGACTCTCGTGTGTGCTTAAATATGTGTTTAAATGAGCGTTCGAATGCATGATCCACACCACGTGCTCGCTTCCCGTTCCACCGTATTATTATTTCCTCTTGTTGCTCACTGGTTTAAGCGTCGATTTCATGTGTTGGAAATACTCCTCTTATTTACTTGTTGCGTTATTCTCGATCGGTCTTCCCGGCTCGTTTGACCTAACAAGCCCACTGAAAACGTCTGCGACCTAAGTAGTATAAAGTTCAAATGTTGTATGGTTTACAGGAAAATTTAACTACCAGTGTAATACACACATATACGTTGATTTTTTAAGATACAGATGACTGGTTTTGACCAAACCCGTCAAGGCTTCGTATATGTATGAAGCGTGTGCTGTTTAAGCTTAGACCGGTTATGTTTTCCTAACTCTTCCAGATTCACGTCCAACAGAGTCGGTGGTTGAAGGTGCTAGGAGAGGCCGCGCCTAAGTGCGTACACCGCAGTGGACGTTGCACTTGTTTAGATAAACTATCCATTATGTGAGTGCTGTGAACAAAGTGGAAAAGCGTACATCGCAAATAAATTGTCCACCAAATGCGGCTTCACTTTAACTTACAGGTAAACGGATTATTCGTTTGCGAATTGCAGGTACCTTGCTGATTGTTGACTGTCTCGTTAACAATTTCCACCCCCATCCATTTCGTAGACAGAAAGTCAGGTTAAGCTCTGCTTAAGAGGATACGCTCTGAACTGCGCAGTTTCGTAAACAAGCCGGGTGGTGTGAGGGAGTGAATTCGAACCCGGAGTCCTGTAGTTCTCTATTCTGCAGAGACTTTTTTGTCAGAGGAAGTGTCGGAGGCTGAAATCTGCTTGTCACGATAAATTTTATTTCACTCGGACCGCTCTAGTGTTAATGGACGGTAAGCAAGGGGTGGAATATTTTTCATTCGAAGTAACATTCCGATTACCCTATAAATAGGTAGAGCGAACTCTGAAAGTACCTGTGAATGACTGTACCACAAACAATGCTGAATAGCTATACCATTCTGGTTACCATGTTGTTATTTTTAAAGATTTCCAGCTCTACTGCTAGATTATCTGAAGATTTTTGGAGCACCGAACCACTGCTCAATCATGGGAAGCTTTACATTACCTAATATCCGTTGGGCAGCGCAAGCCTGAACTAGTGGTTCTAATGGCTTTTTGGAGTAGCTACTCTGAATGGTTATCGACGAGCTGTATCTATGTCAACGTGTAACAGTTACAAGCTAAATGCCAACGCAGGTTGGATCTGGCGTCACCCTCGGTAGAGTCCGACTCGAAACGCGTACATATTTTGATTGCAATAGTGAGGAGTGATTGTGCGCTGTTAGATATATAGGTTTGTAAGGAGGGGGGGTAGCCGGTAACACAAATTCACATTCGACAGAATAATTCGCGAATCCCAGTGAAGAAAATAAGGGAATCAGCGCAAACTTTGAAGTATTACGAGAAAGGAATCACGATTGTTGTGCAGTGGCACAATGTGAAGGGCTACCTGCAGGCTCTCGTGAGAAGGTTTGTAACTTTGTGTCGTAGTTGTCCTCATGTTAAGGGTTCACCGTTTTGATATCGAGTTGTGTGCCACACTTAGGCGTAGGCACCGGCGGTGGATGAGCTCTTGAGATGGTCACAATTTCGACAACACGTATTGCAAAACACAGAATGAGTGTAATAACGTAAAGCTAAAAATACGTCAGAATTTTTAGGAAAGGCTGGTCGTGAAGTCGGCTGCAGCACGAAGGGAATCTGAGCGTACTTTCGATGACACAAAACAGCCATGGCGGAAACACAAGCCCTGATGGATCAGCACGAATATGAAGTTGCTGAGGCCTCGGACAAAGCTCAGCTGATGACCTGACATTATACTCCGGTTTATTGTCACGATAATACGCCAGTTGACCTGCTGGATGATGCGGGGCCGTGTTTCGTTTAGACGGTGCTCACTAAGGTAGAACTGGAATGTCAGGTGCGGTTGTTCGATGTCAAGAAAATATATCGATCAGGACAACGTCCAACTTTGTTGTTACTTGAGCTAGCAGTGAACGTATCAGTACCATCGACGGACACGCTTTAGCAGAGTCTAGATGGAGGCATACTGACAGATGAGTAGAAAGAAGTAGTGATTGTTCTTATGTGCAAGGGATGTAAACATTTGGAGGCTGTCAACTGCCAGCGTGAACTTGCTACCTGGAGAAAAACTGAATGATCTAATGCTGGTGGCAAGCTGTTGTCTTTTCACAATTTTTTGGAAGCGTAGATAGTTCTGGAGGCTATTTCGTGCCTTGTTAAGCATATTAGAATACACTTTGCAGTCTTAAAGTGCATAGTGTAGATCTTCCACGAAGACGTTGAGCAACGCGTAGCAGTAAACCAACAATCCACAAAGTACTTCTGTAAACTGTCGTGATGTAAACTTAATGTTTGGTTGTGAAGATACGGAGGATGTTAACGGGGTTATGTATTGAGGAAGCAACAACAGCAACCTCAAAGGTGTAGGGAAGGAAATGGAAGTGCGTATCTTTAAGACTAAAATGGTATCCGCCAGTATTTAGTAGTGATTGCCAGGCGAGTTTTTGTTCATTTTCAAAGTTTGCTCAGACTGATATCGTTAGGCCGTGTACTAAGGGTGCTAGCCATTCGTCCGCCTCACCTGGCAATCTTGCCGACCCTGCGGCCGATTGGTGTAAAATGCCGGCCGGACAGATGAGGACCTGGTACAGAGTAATCAAGTCGCCCATCAAGGGGTTAAACATTGTAGTTCGGGTTATTCCTCCGGGCTGAGGACCTTGCAGCTCATAGATTCGGTGGTTGGACAATTTAAGTGAGACGGCGACTATTCGGGCTAATTGAGCGCACTCAAATAAGTGGGGCAGCATGAGACATAAGGAAGCCGTCTTGCTGATGACGTCTTATTGTCATGGACAGCTTGGTTGTTTCTTTGCAAAATGTAGACGTCTTGAGTTCAAGTTTTTGGATGTATACGCAATCATTTGCAACAGTTGGGTCTCCTCCCCTTGTTTTTCTTTCCTGGTCAAGACTTGATTTATTCATCAGGGTCGTTGTTCACCATTGGTGAGAACCGTTGATGTGTTATTGTCTGTAGTGATGATGGCGAGCTCAACTTACGATTCGTAAGCCTAACATCTGTGTTTGATAAAGTTATGGAACAGCTGTTGGCTTGCAGTCTTTAAGAGCACTTGAACCCTCGTACGCCCCCCAGTAAGAGGCAGAGCAGTTTTTGGAGATGATGATCCCGACTGAAGAACGCCCTGCTTTTCAGAGAACGATGAGTGAAAGCGAGAGCTTAAAGCAAGACTGTGGACGTTGTGTTATTCGTCATTTGAGTTTAGCAAGGCTGTCGACAGAGTTTTACACAAGTTTACTTAACACGTTGAAGGTGGCGTCGTCAGCTTGTCTATAGCAGACTGGACAGCGGGCATCCTTCATAACAGGTCAATTGTTGCAGGGATCAATTAACAGCTACTTGGCTGACCACTCGCCCAGTTAATATTTCTCAAGGATCAGTGCATGGGTTCATGTTGGTTTTATTTTTATCAGCAACCTACTGGATCAGCCGCAGTCACGTGCTCTCAATGTTGCTGGTTACACGACGGTGCGGAACCATCCCATCGAGTTAGGACAGTCAAGTGTTGCGAAAGCAGTCGGGCACAATTTGAGACGGACATTTCAGTAACAACACGCGACTGAGAAGTTAAAGTGATGTCAGGGTTTATTATGTCGGCGGGTGCTTGTTAACAAGATGTGGCAGTGGATAATATCTCGTGAAAATATTCGCAGGTTTTCTTAATGTAGATTTGTGTCAAAGCTAGAAGAAACCTTGAAGCCATTCGTTGCTCCATTGCTCAGGTGCCCAATTAGGACTTTGTTTCACTTTTCTTGTCTCACGATCGACTGAAAATGGAATACATCTATGCGGCAATGTTGCCCCGTCGAAAAACTGATGTTTCTCAGTTTTAAAGACTACAGAGAGCAACGGAGTGTTTATTTGTCGCCGCAAGTGGTTTTTCATGCAACCTAGGTTGCAACAGCTAACTGGTGCAACAACAGCTGTTGCATGTTCACCTGGATGTGTATCCCTAGATTTGGGAGTAACTCTGTGGTGGTCTAATTGTCGTACCCCGAATTTTATTTGCATATATGAGGGACGAGCTCAAAGAAGATTTCCTTCTCTGAAATGAAAGCAAATTCTGCTGCCATCATTTTACAATTCTTAAACAGCTCGAGCTGGGATCCCAGGGCGATCTTGTTTCCCACTTTGTCATTCATGAAAGAACCAGTTCATTATTTTGAGTAATGTGCACATTGCTCAAAATATGTGTTCCATTTTATTACATTCTGATATGGCCCATGGGCCACACAGGATATTACGCTTGTGAGAAGTGCAATGCTTGCGGTGTGTACTTGGACAGAAGAATGGTATACCCGAATTTGGAATACAAGCTGAGAACTGATGAAGATTTTAGGTCCAGAAGACAGTCAGAACATCACGTAGGTGATTCACCTTTTGAATTGTTGAACATAGACATGATTGCATGTTTCCCTCT
>LUCH01017421.1:0-40391 GCA_013368495.1 Paragonimus heterotremus
ATACTATGTTCTACAAACCACGGAGGATTTCGAAACACTGTTGACTGCAGGCTTTTCCTCTCAACTTGCCGCAGCACGGTAGGATCATAGGAGCTTACTGGTGCGAGAAACTGGACAGAAATCTTCTAATGACTTTGAGTCCTGTGAGCGAAACTGACCTGAATTGAATTCAGACAATGAAAGCAAGGAAATAGTTGAATTTCAAGTAACTCGCGAATTTAACGAAGAAGCAGAAATCGGTGATACAATTAAAAGTTTATACGCAATTAGTAAAATGAAAATATGGACACTTGCTATTTTTTAGTAAACTTACAAATTTGTTTAAACGAGGCAACGCGAAGTGTTCAAGACGTAACTAATGGCAGCGGCGAAGAAGGTTATATATATCGTCTAGTTGTCATTAGCTGCTGTTCGGTCAACATAGGTCCTTGGTTTCTGCTGGTAAAATGCGTGAGATTGTGCACATTCAGGCTGGTCAATGTGGTAACCAAATTGGCGCAAAGGTTGGTTTTACTAGCTTTTTCAGTTCAGTACTTATTGTGCGTTTTAGTTTTGGGAGGTAATTTCTGATGAACATGGGATTGACCCGACTGGCACATACCACGGGGACTCGGATTTACAACTGGAACGCATCAACGTTTATTACAATGAGGCGACAGGTGGAAAATACGTGCCTCGAGCCATTCTGGTAGATTTGGAGCCTGGTACTATGGACAGCGTTCGTGCTGGTCCTTTTGGTCAGCTTTTCCGACCGGACAACTTTGTGTTCGGTCAAAGCGGAGCTGGGAATAATTGGGCCAAGGGTCATTATACCGAAGGCGCCGAGTTGGTTGATTCCGTGCTAGATGTTGTTCGAAAGGAGGCGGAATCTTGCGACTGCCTCCAAGGTTTTCAGATGACCCATTCCTTGGGTGGTGGGACCGGATCTGGAATGGGCACATTGTTAATCTCCAAAATCCGAGAGGAATACCCTGATCGTATAATGAACACGTTTTCGGTTGTGCCTTCTCCAAAGGTAAACGTTGTTTTTCATTTGATACGATCGCTGACTTTTATAGGTATCGGACACGGTGGTGGAGCCGTACAACGCCACTTTATCCGTACATCAGTTGGTTGAAAACACGGACGAGACGTACTGCATTGACAACGAGGCTCTCTATGACATTTGTTTCCGTACATTAAAGCTAACCACCCCGACGTACGGTGATTTGAACCATCTTGTGAGTGCTACAATGTCCGGCGTAACGACATGCCTGCGTTTTCCTGGACAGTTGAACGCTGATTTGCGGAAGTTAGCCGTTAACATGGTTCCCTTTCCTCGACTTCACTTCTTTATGCCTGGTTTCGCCCCGCTGACTAGTCGTGGTAGTCAACAGTATCGTGCGCTCACGGTTCCTGAGTTGACGCAACAGATGTTCGACGCAAAGAACATGATGGCTGCTTGTGATCCACGCCATGGTCGATACCTGACGGTTGCCGCATTGTTTCGTGGCCGTATGTCAATGAAAGAGGTAGACGAGCAAATGTTGAACGTTCAGAACAAAAATTCAAGCTACTTCGTGGAGTGGATTCCGAACAACGTGAAGACGGCGGTGTGTGACATTCCACCTCGTGGTCTGAAGATGGCAGTGACGTTTATTGGAAACAGCACGGCTATTCAAGAGCTGTTTAAGCGTGTTTCGGAACAATTCACGGCCATGTTTCGACGCAAGGCTTTCTTGCATTGGTACACAGGAGAGGGTATGGATGAGATGGAGTTCACGGAAGCGGAATCCAACATGAACGACTTGGTAAGCGAGTACCAACAGTATCAAGATGCAACTGCTGAGGAAGAGGGTGAATTCGAAGAGGAAGAAAATGAAGAAGCCTAGTTATGTTGTTTTATGAAATAAATTTCACTGTTCATTCAGACATAGTTATCACCTTTGGTTTTCTCCGGCTAAGCTGTCACACCAAAATGTGGGCTGACGGACGCTTCATTCGCCCGTGTTCCACGGTGAATGATGTATTTCGTGACAGGTTTTTCGTGCAGACTTGTCCGTAACTGGCTGTCATAGTCAGGGTGCTGTTTTAGTTCTGAAAGTCTGAATGGGCTTACGATTGACCGAGCATATATAACGGCAAACATCGTGTTACGAGAGGGTTGTGGACGTTACTTAGTAGCTGTCTGTTTATGCGTATGAGTAACGTCCCTCGAACTACTGGAGGCGCATTTTGTTTTCGTAGGAGGATTTGACATATTGACGCTGTCTGTCTTCTTGACATTCTACATCGGCACTTGCATACACTAATATCCGTATTGTTTTGCTTTTGGTCATTCAAATATCCTGCCCGGTTCAGTAATGTTTTAAAAGCCTCTTCGCGCCTAACGGTTGTGTTCAGTTCACTGCTTTCTGTCGATATTCGCAGTAACGAGGTGCACAGCTACTAGTTTTAACTCACTTAGGACCGACTTACGGACTGTCTTTCTGTACTTAACGGTTGTTTAGCCGATTTTATCTGTCTGGTATTTACACATTCTTGATAACATTACGTCGGTGGTTGGCTGCCATGCAACCATATACAAACTGGAGCCCTAGTGCAAAAGCTAAATCAGGAGGAGGAATGGGGCTCAGTGTACAAACGCCCTGTGTCTGGCATTAAACTTGCCTATAAACAAACATGCGAGAGCAAGACCGCTTGTGACTTTTATGGCCTCGCTTCGTGGGTTCTATTTACCCCATGGACAACATGATCGAATAACAACAACTTTCGTCGCTGAGTCCGCGTAGCTGTCATTTCTACTAACACCTCACACTCGTGATCCTGTGAGGTACCGATAGTCTCCTCCGAGAGACCAACCTGACGTGCCGTGGTTAATCCACTGATTAGACCGGCTGATCCATTTCTCGCCTTGCGCTGATCACCTGCAGTACTGTCAACGGGCGTGGGAGGTTGCCGGTTAGTATTCTGGATATGTAGATCTATGGTGATGATGCATAGATTAGGGCTGGGCGACTGACCTTGCTTGAATCGGCACTAGGTACCCACGTTACGGTTTTGTTTAAGCAACAGATGAGGTTTTGCGCAGTCATTGACACTAAATTATCCGAAGACGGTTCATGTCCTCCATTTTGGGAGTTCCCGTTTCGCGACCACAGTCGAATGTCAACCTCAATAACGTTAAATATGAAGCCTTGAGATTCAGTGAGATACCTTTCCGTCATAAGGAAAGATCTGGATTGATAATGGTCTTTCCAGCCCTGGTGAAAAGAACCACATTCCCATTGTTCATATGGTAGTAATCATCATAGGCAGCAATGAATGAGTGATTCTCACTTACACTTAACAACCATGAAGAAGAAGACAAACCTTGCACAGGAACAAGAAAGAGGAGTGGATGAGACCTAAAACATTCTATAGTCAATCATCCAATATCAAAATGTCTACACCTTGCAAGCAAGCAACCGAGTTGCAGGTGAAAGTAAGGCGTCATCAGCAAGACAGCTTCATGATGGCCTACAATGCACCACGTCATTATGTGCACTCACTTCACGAACAAATCAGCTGAACGAAGACAACATTCACACCACTGAGTTCGATTAGTCACCACCTCGCCTGATGTCTCTAACCACCGACTCTGTGAGTCACGAGATCCTCATCCAGGGAGACGAACCCTACCTACAATGTCTAACCCGTTGGTGAACGATTCCATTTCTCTACCCCATGTCATCATCTGTCCAGCTTCGCATCTTACGCCAATCGATCTTAATGTCGATAAAGAGTGCTGAGTGTAACAGACGACTAACTGGCATCCTTAGTACACGGCAAAACCATCTAAGTCTGTGCAAATGTGAAGAGTGAACGACAGAGTTCAATTGTCGGTCATTGCCAAATACCGGCTTCCTAACCTCTCCGCTGTTTATTAGCTAGTGTCACCCGACGCGAGCGATCGAATGTAGCGATTGGTAGTTATATCTGGAAACGGTTCGCGTCTTCAACCCTTAATTGCCCAGTTTTACAGGTATAAAATAACACCCCTCACTGCTGTCTTATATGCGACACCCTTAAGTCTCACACAGATGTCCCTCTCCTTAGAGAGGTGTTCTGGATTAGCGAATACCGTCCTAGCTTTGCGATCCGCGCTTCTGTTTCATTTTCCACACCTGCACTTCTGATGCAACTTCCCAGGTACACAAACCTGTCACTAACTTCCGTAACCTCATTATCCAACACTAATTCCACATAATCAGCGGTCTTGGAGAAGTACTTTACAATTTGGGGTTGTAAACCGTATTTCGAAGTACACAACAGAATTTGAAATAGCGTCTTGTTTCGTTTGTACTGCTTGAAAGTTGTCAGGCGTTAACATCTTGTCAGCATAATCAAGATCAGTCAGTCTTCTACCGGGCACGAGGTTCTCGTTGGTGTCTTGTGAGTGCCCCACACGGTCCTTCACTATTTCGTCTATGACAAAATCAAACGAAAATAGTGAGAGTGGACAGTCTAGACATACGCAGTTCATGGTGCTGAATCTGTCACACAGTTCACCGTAAACCCTAACCTGAGCTGAAGTATGTGAATAAAGCGCCGACAGTATGTTAATGTACTTGGTCACTGCATCTCTACGTTTAAATGATTCTGAAAATTCAGATCGATCCACTGAACCGAACGCACCTTCATAGTCGAGGAGTGGGGCCATCGCTAACCGGAAGTGCACGTGGCGCTGTTCGGAAATTTGGCGAAGAGTGAAAATGTGATCAATGCATCCCCACTCAGAACGAAACCCTACCTGTATTTCGCTAATGTTAACCTCCGGAGCTGCAGTGAGTCGACGAAGTGCAATGGATGCCAGAACTGTAGTAGTGAATGGGGTCAAGCCGCTTCTCCTATGGTTCTCACCAAAGCCCCTGACACCCTTCTTGAATATGGGAACCATTACCGAGCGATCCCACGATAGAGGAATGGTCTTCGTGATCCACAAAAATTGAAACAAGTGAGCCAGGGCATCTACTAACTCCTCGTCACCTTCTTTGAAAAGTGACGGCACGAAATCTTTTGGGTCAGCAACCCTACTACATTTGAGAGATGAAACGTAACTTCGGACCTCAGTTTCAGTGGGTGGTCCTAACTCTACCGACGAGGATGCTACATTACAAGTTTGTGGCAGTGACAGTAGAAACAGGGGGCCAGCCAAATTGACCCTCAAACAGTTCCACGCACCGTTCCAGCCTTCTAGACTTACTGAGAATGGGTGTGTTGTGTGTCTGGCTGATTGGTTCACTGACAGACGGTTGCTTCGAACCATTGGCACGGATAAGATTGAAGAGTCTGCCGGTGATCCTTGTGACAAAGGCGGTCTCCATTTCCTTAACGCTTCAGTTTCCTATGGATATCTTTCCTGAACGTGTTATATGAACTGCCATGGGGAGTGTCCCATCTGGCATTTAACAACTCCAGGGATTTATCCCAGATCAATTGTTTCTTCAAACCATGAACCACCGTGCCGCTTGCTATAGTACCTGCCTTATGAACGGCCTATGATATCCAGGCCCAGCGGTTACTTGGATCTTCTGGACGAGAACTGTTGAAACTAATGTCTAGTCTGGTTTGGTAATTGTGGCTAACCGACGGCACAGCCAGTTTCTCAACAGTCAGCCGTTGTTGTCTGTGAGATCGTTGTCTAGTAAAAATAGGAACAAAACGGGAACGTACCAACACTCGATCAGAATCCAAGTATGTGCTCAGATAAGAACGACAGTCCTAAATGGAGCCGCACTACCCATAATTACCACCTATGTGGTCTATCTGAGGCCAGGCCTGAGTTGGATAAAGAGGACGTCGAATATAGGAATGATGCGCAGGACGCCTAAAATTAGTGCCGTCCAAAATTAGCTTATGTCCAGTTCACGGCTGCAACAACCATCCACCATTATCCGAACGGTGTGATGCTATCTCAAACCTGCGAACTAAATGAGACTCGACCTCACCAAAGCGGCCGATCTGGACGTTCATTTCTCCCATCATATTGATTATACCAGAGCTTTGTATCGACTGAAGGATAGCTGCCAGTTCCGAGTAAAACGCGTCATTGACGTCGATGTCACTACAGTCAGTTGGAGCATAAACAGACATTGAAAGTATTTTTAGAAGTTTTGCGTCTTGAACTGGCGTTAGTTCAACCTGCCGAACGGACAGCACAGTCAACTGTTAACTGGAATCCAGTTTACAAATGCGGCTGTGGCTGTCGTGCTGAGGACTATACTTACTCTAGCCTGGCCGATAGCGGCGGCCGTGGAATCATTCAGTGTATGACCAGTATCAAGTAGACAGTGCAGATGCTGTTACTTCCATACATTGACTACTGTCCTGGATTCTAGTCTCCGAAATGCAGCAGATATCGACATTCAACGAGTCTGACGTTTGTGCAAGAGTGGCCTGTTGTGCTATCTATTTTAGAGTGCTAACATTGAAATCAACTATGTTAATTCATGTTCTAGGTCTAGGCAAGGGACGAGGGAGGTTTGATGTTGGATGTTGAGAGATGGGACTTATCAGCGCAATGTTACTATGATTAGCTACATCTGTTGTGGGATATACGAAATAAATACTGGAAGGAGGATCAGGAGGGGCTTTAGAGCTAAGTTTGATGGGACAGTGGGGGAGGCGTAAACATTGGCATGTTTTCGTCTAACCACCCTGTTGTATGTAGCAGATAGGGCGACCCGGTTTATACTGCTGGACGGCCGATGCAGTATGGAATTGTTGGCGTTGTGAGTATTCATGGTTATGTGTAGGCTGAGATACGGCCATGACGCCCAGATCTATTCCGGAGAACGATTAGTGTTCTCAATCAAAGCCTTTGACTCACAAGCCTGTACCGCAAAACAGCAGGTGGATGGCAGTGTACTAGTACTTTTTCCGGAAAGAGATACCAACACTTATCCAACTCAGCCTGGAAGACCAGGAGAATGCAATTTGTCAGTCTTCTACCACTTGGCCTGCCTAACATGATTGGTGTTAACCTCGCATCGTCCAGTTCAGTCTAGTAAGTCATGGAGATTCGCAAACCGTCAGACCACTTCAAGGTCGATGTGACACTTGGAATTACGGACTTTGAATAGCCCTAGAGATCGTACTAGAATTGACACTTCCCACACAAGTAACTAGGAGAAGACTCCGTACAGGTTACAGTAAGAAGTTCCTATTCGTAAGACAAAATGCCGAATTTATTGATGTACGATAGTATTAAAGAAATTACAGCATACCACCGGCTGATTGTATTGACACGTAGAAAGTCACAAACTGTATGTTAATTGATGCAACACAGAACCAAGAAATTGACGCATAACTGGAGGCGTAACATTGAAACTGCTGCTGCAATCCTAAAGTAGTAGCTTCAAGGCGATGTTTGGATTAGTCCCCTGTTAGATCTTCTATTGTGTCAAGGTTTGGATAAGCGGTGAATAGAGTAGATTTGCACCACAACCTCCCCCGTTTTTAAAGCACCAGTAATTTTTTAGCCTGTCACTAAGCGGAGGATGCACACTGGCATTTTGTGATTGTTTTATCCATTCTTTCATTATCACTTCCGTTAACGGAATTGAATAAAATTTTGGAAATGGACAACTTTGACCTATGCCATTTTTGGTGCTGGATATGATAAACAGTTCCCCATCCGATGTATGAGCTAAAAATTACTTCGTTCATTGTCAGTTTCGTAGAACCTGAAGCCTTTTGGGTTGCCAATTTTCGAATCTATAAAATTGACCAGTTTGACCACGCCATGTTAAAGTTCCTGCGAGATAATTTGTATTCTCACAGGATGAACGGAATTTTGTTCGTGAAGGTTAATTTCCTTATGCTGAATTCTGGTGGGTTTTCAGAAATAAGCATCAGCGTTCCTTCTCCATAATTTCTTCACGTAAGTGAATAGTATATGGCTGGTTGTTGGGTACATAGTCCATTTTTAAAACAGTATACTCGTACAGTCCACGCTGTTCGTACTTGTCACATTTACTTGCCAACTAATGATGAATGGTACCACTCAAAGTTAAATGTGCGCCTGCGACTTATTGTGTACCTTGCAGGTAATGTAATGGCACTACGAACAGCTTGCACTAGCCCTATTTTGTCGAATATGGCTCATTTCCTTAACACATTTAATAGACAACCATACGCGCTAATCTGGTACACTAAATATTGTATGCAACTTTGGTCTTATCTGGTACCGAACTAAAGATGAACGACAGTGTTTGGAAAAGAACCCGGTATTGCTAACAAGGTATGAGTGTATGGAAAGTAGTTGATTGTAGGTTAGTTTTGGACCAATAGCAGCGACCAATTAACAGGTGATGTTCACCAGGGATCCCCTAGTCTTCTTTCTCAATTGGTCTTGGCATAGACGATACTACAGAGTTTAAATTTTGAAAACTCAATTTCATTGGTACAATTTCCTAATGGTAGTAAGCTGACCGATAGAATACATGGCTGACTTTGTTCTGAATGACTTCTTCGACGAAGGTGTGCAAACCATACTGAGTGAACTGGATGAACGGACTGACTGGTAGTGATTACGCTGCGCAAGGCTTGTGTGATTATGCTAATGTAGGTGGTGTTGGTGTATGTTGTAGTTACTAGACTTCATGATCGGTGGCATCAAAGAAACGCCTAGCTGGCGCTGAACGAAAAGTGTATGACATATTTTCGTTAAACCTATCATTCTTTATTAGAACTAAGCACTAGAACAAATGGTACAGATCAAAAATACCCATGTTAAAACGTGTTCAGTGTTTGTGCTATTCATTTTGATTTACAGTCAGGAGACTGGACCTGTTATCGACGAAGACGCTAATAGGTTTGTTATATTTGATCCTCGTTGTCTCTATCATTTATTCTACATCAAGTAGGGTAAACACGCGGACGCGTCCTCAGCTCTTATTACCAAAAGCTCCCAATGTTCACTCAAGTGATCCACTAGTTAAGATGAATAGTTCACGTTGATTAGGCTACGTGCTCCAAGTTTATATAAATCAAGAAACTTGTTTATGTACGACGAAGGGTAACCACGTCTTTCACAGCTAACATAGGAATTTTACAAAATCGATTCTTGGTTAGTTGTTATGCCAAAATATCGGATATAATAAGAAGCCATGTTATATAAGCGATAATAGAAGAATGGTTTGCGTGATTACGAACGTACACAGATTTGAAACAAGATCTAGTTGAATATACACATTTAGAGGTTGGAATACACTTGATAGTAAAACTTAACCAACAGTTTGATTGCAGACGATTTGTGTTTCGAAATTCAGTGACACTGGAATGAGCAGTAAACCTACTGCTAGAAAAATGATGAAAGTTTTTATCAAAGGACCACAAAATTCACTGGGAAACAATACAATCATTGGCACACCAAACGGAAGTTAATGTAGTGGAACCAAAAAATAAATCGATAAGTTAACAAAATAGTCTACAACAAATGTCTACAATAAATTCTACCACACTACGTTCGCTATAAGTTAGAATAACGTTCCTCCTGAATAAGAGAGTAATTCTAGCAGATCCAGTTTATCCCACGCATTAAAAGTCCGCTGTCGCCACAGTCAACTCCCGGTAGTAATGACCACCTGCAAGCAGAAATCGAGGCGCGCGAGGACGAAGTGTATGTTCATTCAAACAACAGACAAGAGGTTAACATGTACAATGAACATAACAGGTATTAAGAATAGTATTTAACAAGAGAACAGAAAGGTAAGAGACTCTACAGTAACATGGTTGAAGACCAGTTCAGATTTACAATACACACTGTGAATGTTTTCGTTTTAATAGAGATTTATCATGATGGGGTCATGTCGAAGTGCGGTTCAGTGTGATACCTAAATAGTTGATAGATTCGAATTCACAAAGAACCTTGCGTTTAGATTGTAGTTATGGGCAACTAAAAAGTTACAGGTCGCAAGCTCCCTTGAGAACGAGAATTAAAAGATCAATTTAGTTGGATGTATTGAACTGTAAAGAGCGTGTGTTAGACCAGGTAACTATTTCGCAGTGCCCATTCCGCTGGGTGAAGGGGATGGATATCTCTGAGTTTTGAACACTAAAAACGGCTTCGTCTACATATTTTATCAGAAATGAGTCCTGCGAAACGGTCGTGGGGCTCATAAAAGCGAGGAAGGAAATGTATACTGGTGGACACTCAAATTCGTAACGGTCTTGGTCATTTAAACTGATAAGCTGAAAGCGACTAGAAAGGTAGGTGTTCGTCTAAAAAGATTACGAGAAGTG
Source organism: Paragonimus heterotremus (assembly GCA_013368495.1). NCBI lineage: Eukaryota > Metazoa > Platyhelminthes > Trematoda > Plagiorchiida > Troglotrematidae > Paragonimus > Paragonimus heterotremus. The sequence continues at coordinate 10,267 of LUCH01017421.1, forward strand.
GGCGAACACCATCGTTCTCAGAAAAATGAACTAATATCTACCTATTTGTGCAACTAAGAGCCTGGCTGTGACGGACAGCTTCCAATGTACTTCATCTTATAGGCTACAAAACTGAGTGATCGAGTTAGGCTACCAAGTCAATAGTATACCCAGACTAACTGTAAACAAGCCGATTTGGATCTGTGTGGCTACTCTGTGACATCTGATGGCCAAGAAGGAGTTTCCCAAGACTTTTACCACTCCCGATGCATATTCAATGGGCTAAAGTCCGGATGTCTTCCTATTGGTTTTGGTATGACGCTGGCATTTCCCTAACAGCCAACAACTTTGCGTTGTGATACTCTGTGCGATTTTATATACAAGTGGCCTAGTTAAAATTCCAGCGCACCCTTTGAGAACAAATGGCAAGGTTACTGCTCTACTGGCTTTAATCTATATCATTCCTTCATATGCAGCCGTGCGCTGAACAAATAGGAGGGGGTGTTGTTTGAAGAGAGAATAAAGGAACTTTTAGTGAATTGTCAAAATTACTGACTGACTCTTTAGTAACGTAGAACAATTTTTGTATAGGATATCTGACACTGTTCAACTGCTCCATTATCCTCTAAACTTTCGCTGCCAACACGATTCTGATGGTATACGGACGAAAGACGACGTAATCCATTATTGGTGAAAGTGCCTCGGCTACTACATGGATTTGTTTAGAATATACACATGTCGTTCGACAGATAAGAAGATGAAATACTAACACGAACAGGAAGTGTCTCCCGGGGAGCAACGGACGTGATAACGAAAGCCAAATAACTAGTGAGTTAGTCACAAATGACATGAAAACCAGGATGAACAGCTAAACCAATATCGGCTATATCGGAAAGACAATTATTGCTTTGGTTTACACTTAAAACAATCAGTCAGATGTCGGTGGTGCGTTCCATACTTAATAATGGGAGTAAGCTTGACGGCTGCGTGGTCTGAATTACTCACTGAAGACCGTTTGCTAACGAAAATATGAGTAAATAACAGAAGTTAGATTAAGCTGGGCTTCTATTGTGGTAGGATAAATAACGATTGTTCTTAGACCGATGGTCATCACATGAATGGAAATCACCCGAGAGATGTGCGGACAAATAGACGATAGTACACAGAACCTCAACCGGTATATCTATCTTTGAGATTGTACAATGATAGATAATTGGTGCTAAGCGAAACAGAGGCATATCCACTCAGATAATTTACTTTGCACTCCCTACTATGACAGCTTATGTAAACTATGAACAGTTCAGTTATAATGAGTGTTAATTAACCAAGTGTTCTTGATGTAAGTTTGTAGAGACGTATTCAATTTGCCATGTATTCTAACTGTTTTGCTACTTATTTTTACTGTTTAAATTATTGGCATTGTTTGTACGCATGTCTGCGTTCTCTCGTTTGTTCGACCGTCCAAAAACATAACAATAACAATTTCTGGTAGCTTGTTGGCTGATTGGTCGTGCTCTGCTTTTTGTCGTGCTTCACTTACAGCTCATTTCCGCAGTCTGTTTCCAATAAACGTCGTTGTCCATTATTTCGGTTTTATGGCCTAATTATTGTGGAGAATAGGCACAGTTCTAGACAGAGAAACGTTCTAGTCATCTACAAATTGCAATACCACCACCATTTCAATAGAACATCTAGTAGTCTCCGCCGAATATCACCGGGGAGCGAGGGCGTCAGTCTAAACGAAGTAATATTCTATATCCGAATGCAGTCAAGTCTCGTATCATAATTATTCACGGGTGTTCAAGTTTTCGAGATTGGGTGCTTTGGATTAAATCGATTAGGCAATCAAAGTATATTAGCAATAACTGCAACGGAATTGCACACTTTCCATTTACCAAGTGAGTTTTCACTGCACTGAACAAGGTTCACTGTGACCACAACCTGATATCAAGCCATTGGCATGATTAGGAGTTGTGGGGGCTGTGACAGTTCTGTCGAACAAAATGAGTAAGTGTTGTTCGCAAGTTTGAGAACGTGCCGATCATCCGAATCGCTGGTAGATACATGCATTGTGCACTCTTTCTCTATCAAAACATTCTTAGTCTGCACCACGGAGTGACTGTCGTGACGTGGAATACAATGTTACATATGAGCAGGACATCGTCAGGATGTTCAAATTTGGACGACTAATTCTGATAACCCGGGCTCGAAGTCATTACCGTGTGACTAGTAGACGGGCACCACCACTATTGATCTATCGCGACCTCACACCATTTATCTGAGTGTAGCTAAGCGCGGTTATCGTGTTTATGTGTTAAAGAATCGGTAGTTAGTTGCTGGACAGCACTAACAAATTTGAAAAATATCGTCTGGGGAAAGAATACTTTGACTGGAAACACAATTGGGATTTTTAAAAACACTGTGCACGTAGGAATAAGAAATTTATCATGAAAACAATTATGTTCGGTAATTCTCATCAGACTCCCACGTTTACCTCGGGATACGTGTGAGTTATATATGAAAATTAGAAAAAAGTTAGGTAGGTCATTAATAATCACAAAAATAGGCGGATAACGGCCTACCGAAGGAGAGAAACAGTATAGGATGAGATCTTACACAGTTAACAGTTAGATTTTCAACTGACAATAACAGTTATTTTAGAGATTCGCTCCAAGTAGATAATATACAGCTTCATGTTTCGTTGACATGCAATCGTCTCCTGTACCGGATTTAGATTATGATGAACTTCAACTGAATGACTAAAACGACGTTCATGACACATGTCCCAACTATTGAGATTGGTGATGAACGATGTAGCCCAGAAACACTAGTGGTTTCGTGGAGTAAGTATCTGGGTCTGTGCCTTGAACTGAACTGAGCTGAGTAATGCTAATGCATCAGATATAAATTGGGAACCCATGGACTGACTGTAAGTCTGTGCCAACATAAGGGAACTCCAATAATCTTTAGGGCTTCTTTCAAATGCAGCTTTGCTTTTATTGTTTTCATTCCAGTATAACTTTCTAGGTTATTTATGGTTGTTCTTGTATTTTAAATTCAAATACTTCTACTCAACTACTTGATTACAACGCAAGTTTCTGACTGCACACGTCAAACATGACCTTTCCACTGGCACACGTCAAGTAGAACCAATCTGTCTAAACTTCTTTCTCTCTCTAATGCTTATTAGTACAGAATAACCTTGTATTTGTACATGTCTGAATTTTAGAGGTCACACTTGTGAGACTGTGGAGTTGATCAATAAACCGCCGGCAAGACCCTAGAAATCACCTAACGTACACGTTCCCATATCTGATGTGTCTTCTTTCGAGATGGACTTACATTCTCAGCAAGAATCGAACTAGGTGGAGACCATAGTTTTCGCTTCAAACAAAACAGGGAATTTTATACTACGAACTATAGTTGACAATATATTGGCCAGTATTGTCAGGTCTCTGAAGCCTAGACGTGAGGAATTACAAAGACTGGTAGCAAAATACTTTGAAGGAGAATTTGTAAATCGCTTGGACTTTCACAATCTCGATTAGCATTCAGGTCTGGCTTCTCTGATGAAAGTAATCTAATATAGCAGATTTAGATACCAAACCAGTTAGTGCACAAAACATGTGGATACATCGTGGACGGAAAATCATAATTATAATTTAGAATAACAACTTACAATGAACCAGGCTTATTCCCTTTGTTTCCAGGCCATTAAAATGAGGCATACCACCATAATGATGGGCATGATAAATGAGTCGAAAACTGGGTTCCTCCACTCCGTTGACAACCATTTGAAGATCATCAAGTTGGCTGGGCTTCCGTTTGATTTACAAGTGGTAACTACGACCGAAAATGTTTAAACAGAACCTATCGAACTGCAGTGCATTGATTTGTTGAGATCGAAATTTCGTGCGGATGGCTTGATATTTTTTTATGTTACGGATCTGGAACTTATAGATATTCGAACCATACGTACAAAGGGGCAGTAATGTTCAGAAGAAATCATGTGTGCAAACAACTCTTCTCAACAGTTAAATTCACACGGAGCAACTTACAAACCCAGCTGACTAACAGACGAAGTTCTGCATCCGGTCTCAACCAAGTTTTCACATCATAACAGTTTGTTTTATTCATAGTTTCACGATTTGCATTTTACACTAATAGAAACGTTTATAAAGAGTTCAATGTTTTATTACTACTAAATTCACTTATCATATGTAGGGGGTTGGGCAACGGCTTAATCACCGATGTGATAGCCAGTCCATGTTCATAAAAAGATGTTGACGATGGGTCCAGTATTTGCAACAATTCGTACACCAACGTTATTTCTTGCCTCTGAGTTACCTCAGCTGCAAGCCCCAGTTTGAGTCTCGGACTGACAATTGATTTTTATGGTCAGACAATTTTCGAATTATGTAGCAATGTAGTACTCAAAATTCCCAACTGCCCAGCAAGCACTCAAGTCTCCTATGTGCGTATCGATCCGTTTTTACAAAAACCTTCAGAACTGAACAATGGTGGGTGTGTTAAGTTTTCTTATGTGCCTCTTTACCAGGTCACATGTTCAGAAACATTTTGCGCACGAATTTGGTCGCAAACTGCGCATTCCACAACTGTCTAACGGAGCTATTCACGCTTGTATTTTCTCAGCTGTTGCAATCATTGATCGTACGGGTCACTGAGATCAACTTGAAGCAGAACTTACCAATCACTAGGTTGCGAATAACAAACCGGTATTGTGCGCCGAGTTAGTACTGTACAAAGTGATTTCACTATATGTTGAGGTCTTCATGATTTGTTAGATATCCGTCAACGACTGACGAATTTTTGAAAACGCAATATGTGGTGATTGTCATTAAACCTGTTTGTCATTACTGTTGTTTTATTACGTTGTTGACAATAAGCTGTACAACTGCGCTCGAGAGATAAATACTTGATTTGATTAGTTCGGGATGTTACTACTACTGCATCGAAGCCAGCTGTAGGGTTGAGCTAAATGAATTACTTCATTTCCGTATTCCTAACCATTACACAGTGTATATATATTGACCTAGATAATCGTTCGGGTTCATTTCAATCTGAAGAAACAAACGCCAAAATTCAAGATTCTGAACCAGGCTGTTATATCATGTGAGCTGCAGTGCGTTTCAACAGTCTCATGTCCTCTTAAATTCATTCATGTTCATCAAACTATGAGAAACTGCTTGTAAGAAAACATCGACCAAATTGGCACAACCTCACGGTCACTATGCCACAGCGGCATATGTATAGGGTGTGTAAATTTGCTTCCGCATTAATGTCCCAGTCTCACGTTTTCTAAAAAACACAAACGACTGCCGAAAATCGCTGTGTGGCTCCTATTCCACATTGGTACTTAAGTGGAAATGTACTTAATACTAGTGTAGTGAGGATAAGCGATCGTGATATACTACTCACAACACTGCTATTCAGCAGTAGGATCAGAGCATATATTTTGACATTGAACAAGCTGCAAGAAAAACAAAGATACATAGGAGTGCAGCATTACCTAAAATGGTTCCTGCTGAGTGAAGGAACTGAGCGTTGGTGTCTGTGGCAATCGAGACGGTCTGGACCTAGTACCGTATGTTTGCTGTCTTGTTGAAACGCATAACCCATGTGTTGCTTTGTTGGACAAACGACCCTCGTGTCATTCACGTTCTTGGATCACAACACCAGTATTGTCATGTTTAGTTGTAGCTCTCAGGGTTGGCTAGTCTGAATCCCTGGCAAGCATGATGTTGAACTGACATATACAAATGATATGTAGATGCTAATCACCGGTGGACACGCTAGTGACGACAAAACTCCAAACTGTTTACACTCAATCAGATTCAAGTTCGATGGATGTGATAAAATAGCCAACTTTACGTTGTACAGCTATTAACACCAACCAGTGTCGGTTTCAGGGAAAGACTGTGTAAGGGAAACCCATTTTTCCATCCATAACCGCTTCCTTTGAGAAACAATTTTAGCCAATCCGAATGGACATAAATGTCCCGAACAGTCGACAGGTAACCTTCGCTATTTTCTCACTTGTTCGACATTTATTCCGCTACGCTCATCGCTGGGTTAGTGACCTTATCTACCGTTTTTGGCAACCGTTCTTCAGTCTTCTGTTTGTAGGCCGCTATTCATCATAGAATACCTGGAAATGTCTCTTTGTGGCACACGTTTTAACAGCGGAACAAAGTTGCTTTTTGCACCCGTTTTTTGGTTTGACTTCAGAGTAATTGATGGAGTAAGTTGTGTTATTCTCTGGGTCAATATTTTCCGTTTTCTTTATTACGAGGCGGGGAATTCGATTGATATCAAACGCATTATTATTCCGTGGACGAACTAGCATACTTTTTCGAAGTTTTATAACAAATTGTACGATATCTGAGAGAATGTCCTCCCAGAGCTGCTGCGATCCGAAGGTTTGCATGGGACAAACTCCGGTCATTTGGGAAGCATACTATTATCTTTATTTCGGAGAGCAATTTACACAAGTTCATTTTAAGGAATGAGTAAGCGGTGACACCAAAATTAAGCAACAAAAATGTGAAAAACGGAAATACAAAGCAAACTGTCTGTCAAATGTGGGGTGCTGCGTGGTTAACAAAAACGAACAGTTGGCATATCCTCCCACGAGAATAGCAAACATTACTAATTGAGTGGTTCAATAAAGACTACTTGTGTGACATGTTAGCAATAAGAAAGGAGGGGGAGAAACGGTCTCTCAAAAGCCAAAGTTCTTTAGGGTACAAGGGTGCTATCGCGATCAAGACTCACGCGTCATGGTGAGGCAAGTGTCAGAATGTAACAACAATCAATGTCGGGTTCACAACCCAAAAGTGTCATTGGTTTTCAGGGAACTGAGAACAGTCAGTAGACATGAATAAGTGATTGCGTAGAAGGGCAGTCCCAGTGGAAGAATCACATTGCAGGAAGATGGAAACATGACACCACAAAAAGAGTTGATCACAGAAGAATGTGAAATATAACACAACACAGCCCATTGTCTAAAGGGCTGACTGAATGGTGGCATTATGGGAGTCACGATCTTGTCAATCCAGACAAATTGGCTTCGGTAGTCGTCCACTATACTGACGACCAGTACCACAGCAGCACCGTTTCGAACCGCGATAACGTCAGGTCTGGTCAACGAGCTTGTCGATGACACTTGTAGCAGTTCGAAGATTGCGTAGTCCAAATTATACAACCTCTTCAATAGGTCCTTTTTCACGCGGCTGTGCGGAGCACAACGCACATCCTGGGTGATCCAGGAAAATTGGAGAATAAAAGCAAGGCTTTCTGGTTGACCGCAGTTGCCACGACAGAGAACTGAGTGCTCACTTCTGCAATCTCAAGAATTCTGGCCCTTAATCCGAAGAAGACTGTTTCGGAGCTGTATAGCACGAATAAAGAGTCTGAGGAAGATAGGTTTTGAACCGAACAGTCAACTATTGGAGAATGGAGAATGGACGCTTCCTGAAGATCATCGCCATCTATCGTATGATAAAGCTTATCTATCCAGTCTGCAGGGTTGTCCTCGTTGTTCGTTACTACCACATTATAAACGCGCACTGGAACATTGACGTTCCTCATGATAGGGTCTGACCAATTCATCTTTGACCGCGTTCTTGAAAACTGAACGTTGAATGGAGAACACCCTCTCCACTTGTGATGTGCACGAGATAGAAATGGTGGTGGACATACTCGGAATGTCCAGAACGCCCAAGTAAATTGGGGTGTGGATGTAGCTGATTAGTGTATCTTTGGGAAGGCACAGCCACTGACGAACAAACAAGCGAATCAAACAATCCATAACTTTGAGCTTTTTCCCATAGACTCGGCCCAAAACTAACGAGTGATCCATGTTGAGAATCAGATACTGTCAGAAGATGTCGGCGCTGATGCAGCTTCAGAGGTGCTTTGATTGTTACATTCAGCGTCGTACGGCATTGCAGTAGGTGATTGGTGAATGCTTCATTCTTCCGCGGCTTGTTCGATGTCAAAATATATGCTCTGGTTCTGCAACTGAATGGCAATGGTGTGAGTAGTATATCACGATCTACCCTGCTCACTACATTAGAATACAGAGCACACTATCGACCGAGATAACGTAAAACGCTTCAAGGCTTTAGCTTTAAGAGGAAAGTTTCGAAAATAAAATAAAAGGGAGCCCAAGTGATTAATTATGACATTTAGTTTAGAGATGTCTGATGTACATCAGTGGTCTGCGCTTGAAACGGTAACGCAGACAGCCAGCGATATTAGTCGGTTGACCTAATTGACCTCGTTGTTGCGAGTAGATTGCATAGTTTTAGAACAAATTATTCTGATGAGGCACGAAGTGATTTTATCTGTATTTCTGAGATGAATATCGAAAACTGCACTTTTGCAGATGATACAGTATGATTCAAATGGTAACTTGTGAACAACAGATCCAGTCTCACAAATATTAGCAGTTTACCATTCTCGAAAGAGAAACCGTTGTACATAAGTCATTTCGAATTCCGGTTTTGTGCTCAAAAACTGATCATAACAAGCTGGATGCTGGAAATATTCATCAGAAAACATACGTTCCAATTTCTGAAGCTGAAAACGTTGGTTCAACCTTGGGACCAGAAGAATAAACACACCAATTATTTGTGGTACGTGTTGAGGATTTCTAAAATAAGCAACTTTTCACCAAAGATTGTGAATTACGAGACTTTAAATAGAAACGACTTTGAATAAATAGTTCTTCATAAGCCTCGTTGATGCAGGGGATCATGAAGTCAACATGTGAAATCAGCCCTTTATCATATTTCTTTCAGTGAAACTCTGCAAGTAGTATTTCCTATCTGGAGTTCCACTTTCGAGTGTTCTAATCCTAATTTCTTGAGAAACCTTGTGCTCCATTCTATCTACTGGTTCATGTGTAATTTTGATGACGGTCCGAAACTTGTGGCAAAGAAATGTGAAGCACATCTTCAAGTAGCCAGTGCAGGCGGTGACACAACATGGATGGATACCTCAACTTTAGATAAAAATGCCGGCATGCTCTATCATAAAACATTCAGTCACCACGAGCAGTGTGGTTAACACCGTCGATATCTGTAGTGGTTAGCGCTCACTGACGTGATGCTAACCAGGTTCCACTGACAGGTTTTCTGTTGTCAGCAAAAGGATGGTGCAATCAATCTCGTGAGGTTGGGATGAAAGATATCTTGACGTTCATTCAATCATCATTTTGTCGTCATGCCTTAAACTTATATAGTGGAACGTTTGCACATAATTTTGGATGGAGGTAATTCATTGTTTCACATTTGTTTGCATTCCACTAGACAAAGGTTGATGGTAAAGTTTTGCGATTCAAGTACTGACTTTTGCAATTCTATTTGCTTACTTTGACTAAGTAATTCACAATGTCCAACAACAAACTATGCATTCTAATAATGACCACATTATTCAGAATTTTGTATTTTCAAGGTAGCGTATGATGCTGATCTTCTCACTGGTCGATTGCACTTGCTGAACGCGTCTACTCTCCAGCGCAGTTTTCATAAGGCTGGCCTAACGCACAGAGCGCCTGGTAAGTGTCCGCTTAGTTCATTCGATGACCAGAGTTGAGTACCTAACCTGCATGCAAATCTTTGTGTGCGTTCTGCATTCTCTACTTGACCACCAAGAGTGTCTAGTTTGCCAAGACATTGCTACACTGTATCGATTTACCTGTAAGATGCAACACTGGTCGATCGACTGGCTGTGTCGCGAAACCAGGCCAATCGTGTCGAATTTGAACTTGGAATTCAAGCTGGTTCGCACGCCCTCACAGACAAGCGGAGCAACGGCAACAATCCCAGGCATGTGATTGTGTGCTGACGACCCAGTTTGTTACGCATGATGAACAAGCGACTGACCTTACTACATACTTTGACGAGATTCGACGTCAACTAAATATTAAGCATAGTGACTTAAGAGATCTGTTTAACTGGTCCAAGCTGGTGGCCTAAGACATTAGTCTACACATTAGCCTACTTTATACCTGTGTAATAACCTGTAAAAAGCTGAATGTCTGTGTTCCGCTTCACTGGCACTCTTAATTGTGATGTCATCTATTAGCAGTTATGAAATCCTGTTTCAGACTTGATAACGTTTTTGACACAATGGAACCCACTTAATCCGACTGCTGGTTAATCGGCTACTTGGTTCGAAGTGGTTGGTAGGCAATCATTTTTTCCTTCCATAAGATAGAACGCCTCCCATAACGGTACCACCAAAACCAGATTAATCGGTCAAAAGGCGGTGTATCAAATACTTTGGTGAAATACAATAACTTGGTATATGACTTCAAGATGTTGGTTCATGCAACTACGCTGCACCAGCACTTGGATGAAGAAAGTGGACACAACTGCAGCAAAACTAAAAATTAATCTAAATCCAATTCATGTACATTTCTCTGTGCATAACTGTGGAATTAAAGACTTAGTGAACTGCTACGAAACCCAAACACAACAGACTATAGATTTGTCACCACTCACGAGCGAAAGTGGTTGAGCGTTCACATATGATAATTCGATCATGCCTAATGTGAGGTCAGTGGCACAGTATTCAACACGGTTGCCTCATGAAGGCGTGGCCCGGGTTCTAGTCCTGGTCTTGGAAAGGATATGAACTACTGACGAGCTCTAATGAGAGCGAAACACCAGTCCAGTACTTCGTTTCGAAAGTGGCCGACTGCAATGTCTACGGGAATGTAACAGTTGCGATCAGTCATGAGTGATGTCCAATGTATATGAAAACCAGTCCTCTCCTACTCATCAGTAATTTTGATTGGGGTAGTGTTCATGTAGACCATGATGTTCGCTAGTCAAGTATTTCGTGCAGGGTAATACTTATTCCACTCCATTGTTCTTATTATGAGCCATAACAACAAAAGCGGTTGTTTCCCTTAAGTTGAATCGACGAGTAGACAATGTCAAGTTGCAGCTTTTTTGTACGATAACCTCGATCCCAAAAAGTGCCAATCAGACTGACCAATATTATTCTAACCAACTGGAACATCCATTCTACTTTGATACGATGAACGTGATGTTGGATTCAAATGATGCATTTCATTGCCGATGCATTTTCCCCCTGTTGAATCTTTTGCCCATTTTTTTGAACAGGTTTAACTGGCTCCACTTGGTTGATTATCTGGAAGATAACTATGAAGTCAATCATAAGCATTTCCAGACTTGGTGTGCAAAGCAGTTGTCTATGCTATTTGTGTCACTCAGGTATAAAGTGAACCATAAGAAGGTGGAGGCATAACCATACCAAAGATGTTCATTCTCAAGTCAACATTTCACGATCGGTCTTACCTGACTCTACCCGATGAGTCCAAGCAGGGAGTGCATTCAAAATCTCCAATTTTCTTATTACCCTGAAAGTAGCAAATTTCGACTTACGGTGAATCGGGTACTCTCAATTTTGGTCAATTATTTTCACTACACTGTTGGCTCAGCTGGGTCAAGCTTCATCACAGTTTAGCTATTCAGACCCATTCCAATGACTTACCAGTTGGAATGCCTGAAGCTTTAAATTGACTTTACCACACTTTAGTATACTTCAAGTTGAATATCACCCACAACTGATCGCAGCTGTCGCATTCCCATGGAATTTACAGTCAGCCCCTTTCGAAAAGAAGCACTAGACTCGAGTATAGCTCTTATTAGAGCTCGTCAGTAGTGCATATCCTTTCCAAGGCCAGGACTAGAACCCCGGCCACGCCTTCATGAGACAACCGTGTTGACTACTGCGCCACTGACCTCACATTAGGCACGATCGAATTTTTCCATGTGAATGCTCAGCCACTTTCGCTTATGGGTAATGATCAGTTCGCCCGGTCATCTCAGTAGGATACACAATTAGTATATTTATCCAGCCTTCTCTCTCCCATCCTGATTGTCTAATGCGTCAGATAAATTCTCCTTTTTTTCCTCTTTCCTTCCATACTACTATACCGTAAAGATGCTAATCACCGAGACCCATGGACATTACCTGACAGGTCGACGGTTTCCAGACCAAACACAGTGCAAGTTAGAAATGACGTTGGGCAATGTGCCGTAGTCAGTCACGAACCTGAAATAACAAGAATTTTCTTCTCTATGAATTTTCATTGTTTACTTCAGTTCATTGATTAGTAACTTGCAATTTCTCAAACAACTGTCACAACTTCAAAGACAGCCCAATTCATTGTGCCTAGGAGTGCGGCTTGATGCAGGAGATGTGTGAATGTGTATTTATACCAGCAATTAGCCCGAGGGAAGTATGGGTTACTGGTTGAAACCAAGTTATGGGCAGTTAAAAAAGTGGCTAGTTCCGGAAAGCCTCCCGAAGATTCACCAGCCTAGCGAACAATGTTAACTGTGTTTGGATTGTTTCTGTCACATTAGAATGATAGTTTACGTACCACTATCTCAGTAACCAGAAACTATGGCGTAGGATCTGTGAGAAAATCATAGGGCCATCTCAGGGTGCTACACAGTTCTCACACTGATGGGCGGACTCAAAGTAACGCAGTCATACAGTGTCCTTTGTGAGATTGAGAGCCGGTTTTCAGCTTATAGTGTAGCGAAAAGACGTCCAATAAAACACAATCTTTATTGTCCAACACGCTAGTTACCACGCTACGCGCGCTCGCGTTTGTGAGTCGGAAGTCCAGTCCACAACACCCCATGGTTTCCGCTCACGCGTCGTGTGCACTTCCGCCCGGTTTATGTGTGTGATCGGCGCCTTCTATCGGAGGGTTTTCCGCCTGCCATTCTTCGTCCGCTGGTCCGATTTCTTTGAGCGTTGGCTCGTCCGGTCGTTCGTGTTGCCCGCAATCTATCCACTGTTGGTCTTGACCGTATTGCACGACTGTGTCGAGATATCCCACTGAGTGTTGGAATAATCGCGCCTCCGATTTGGTCGTCCATCCTATTTTGCCTGCCATGTCTCGCCCGCTGGTGCGATCCGGTCGAGCAGTGACTCATCCAGTCGCCCACACCCTCCCCGATTCGCCCGCTGTAAGTTTTTGAACGCACCTCCCCCTGCGTTGAGGTATTCCGTCGAGTGTTAGAATACTCGTACATCCGGCCTGATAATCCACCACAGTAGTATGCGAAACTGTGCTTGCTACTCATGCAGCTAGGTGAGTTCGTTTAGGCTAATATTCTTCAACCGCGGAACTGTGTTTAGCATCTGTTGTTGAGATCTTAAAATCAAGTGCTGATCTGAGCTCGGAAGTACTTATATTCAGATGATTTAACAGATTTTCTGTTACACTTCAGTCCTTCTACTTGACTAGGGACTGTAATCTTTTATTAGAACAACAACTGAATATTAATTCGCAACAGGGGGTAATGACGAGTTTGGGGAATGCTTTGTTGCAAATGTTTTCTTTCCAAATCGGTCAGTCCACACTCTGATTTTGTGACGTGAATAGTTCAAACGCATTATGAAAGGCCTGTCGTACGACAATTGGTTATCTCATAAGTAATGCAGTTGCCTTGCACAAAAGAGATGTTAGTGGATCCCAGAGTGTTCTGTTTGGCAATTTCTGCTTGTACAGTCAATCCACTAAATCAGTTGGTTGGCTGGTAACTCGGTCCAGCTGTGAAATTTCCGAGCTTCTGATGTGGCTTCCTAACACAAATGGTAAAGCGCTTCTCGTGTCTGGGTATGCAGCAACTGTCATAAAATCGAATCCAAACGAAGTACAGATTTTTCGCGACTTGACCTCTTTTAGTGTGGTTAACTGACAATGTGATCCGATGGGTGTGATGCCAACTAAGTGAAAACGCAAGCCGGGTTTTGAAAATATCTGTTAGCTACATGACCAGAAGACAACGGAATCATATAACAGTCTGAAGACACCGTAGCAACTCGGAGTGGTCGACTACGTCGCGACTATTTTTCAAATTTCATTTTCTGTGGAGGTCGTTCACAGGTTGTTACACGAGGGAGAAACATCTTTGCTTGTGCATTCCTGTCTGTGTTGCTTAGTGGGAAATGGTGTCAGATAGTTTATAGATGTGAAGAAAAAGTGAATGGAACTAAGCAAAAAGTAAATTCAACTAAAATACTGGATGAAACCATGTCATCAACAAACACTGAAACACATTGAAATAACATTCATTCAGAGATGAACAATTGATAACTTGTAAAACTGAGCTAGAAAGACAGTCAGGAAAGCTGTATGATGGGTTGTCTCTCACATATGTGCTGATCGAGCAATATTTTGAAAAACTCTCAATCGATTCAGCCGTGACCACAGAGTTGGGTAACGCGTTCCAATGTGAACAGATCCTAATTGTGAAACAGTTCTGTCTACAAAGTAACCTGCCTGTCCCAGTACTCATTTTCAACCACTGACTGCTTAAGCGTTCATCCATATTCAGTGAGAGAAGAGGAGCCAATGGATGACATGGGGAGTGGAGTATTTTTCTGGGTGAGAATTAGGTCTCCTTCGAGATGTCTGTTATCCAGTGAGAATTGACCTAATTGTGTCAGTCTTTCCGCATAGGCGGTTTCCCTGAACCCCATAACTCTTCTACTCATCCGTCTCTCAACATCTTCAATGAGTGCCAAATCTTTCTTAAGATAAGCAAGACAGGTATGCATGTTGGTTTCCAGGTGTGGCCGGATTGTGGAGGTGAATATGATAGGAATCACTTCAGGATGGACGAGTCTGTCGCTATGGTCCGTAGGTCTCTCTCCTATACTGATACGAGCAGTTTTGTGTAGCCAGTGTACTAGCCGGTACAGTTTTGGTGGTGAATGTGTATGACTTTATACTTGTTGACATTAAACTTCAAGTTATTTTTTATGGGCCACTGAATCAGATAGATCAGATCATGTTGTAAGGTTATCACATCTTCCGTATACCATAGAACTCACCAGAGCTGTACCATCAGCGTAGAGCAACATCGGCGACGCGATTATACTCGATAGTTCAAGAATGAATCGAGTGAATAGCAACGGTCCTAAAATTGATCCTCACAGAATGCTGTTGTTGGGCAGGAACTACGTGGACAGCTGTCCATTCACGTTGACGGTGAATCTACGTTCAGTCAGATACTCCTCCAACCAGGTGAGTGGATGCTCATCAAGATCATAACTATTCAGTTTCCGCAATAAGAAAGAGTGATGAACCTTGTCAAAGACTTTGGAAACGTTTAAATAAACCAGGTCTCTGACCAACCCTGTGTTTACAGCCCTCATGCAAACATCCTGAGCAATCAGCAAATTCATGACGCCTGAGCATTCCCTATGAAATCCATGTTGCTGCTTGGTGATGAATTGGAGGTCTTTAACCTTAGCCCGGAGAGAGTCATCAAACAAGCTCGCCATTATTTTAGGCTGCTGAAAACAACGTTATTGGTTGGTAGGTTGTTGCATCACCTCTGCATCCATCTTTTAAGATGACAAAACTAGTGAAGACGGGTTACTGATGACTTGATTGTGAAAAAAACATCTGTAAAAATTGACCCATTCATATAATTATGTCACGTTTGTCAGAATCTCATACGTGTAATAAGCACAGGTTGATCTAATCAGCAATGTTGTCAGTGAAACCATCCATACTGAGCTAAATCAGAATTTGAAACAGCTCACCTATATCACATCCGCAGTTTTTGTGTAATGGACACCGCTCATATGGATAGCAGCTTTGCATTCAAGTAAACTTTTCGGTCAGTCCCTTACGACGGATGTATCAGGTTCGAATGGTGGTTCAGCTAATGCCCACCTGTGGCAGATTTAAAGAAATACTGCATGCCGCTTACAATATACCAGTTCGGTTTCCAAAAAGAAAGCATCACAGTGGGTTGACCTCGGGATGTATGAAATTTATCAGATTATCCCAAACAAGGAACCAGTTTGCAGAAGTGAATACCAAATTCACTACCATTCACTGTAATCCGTAAGAAATGATGACTAAATACGATTCGCAAAAACAGTAAGGGATGAGGGAAATTGAGAAAGTTAATGTACACCAACGTCGTCAGTCTTTGAGGGTCTGTCGGCAATACAGTGAATTCACTGAAAAATGAATCAGTGAATTAAGCAAGCGTGGGATGAGAAAATAGTCACTGGGTTTCATTAGCTGGTGCATACAAACGAGACAAAACCACGTCCTGATAAACCAATGTTACAAACACATCAGAATTCGGCGTCTAAAAGAGGCAATTACTGAGTATTAAACGATTTATCGCAACTTTTAAAGACCATACAAAGATTTGTTACCAAACAAATGAATGTGCCAGAATGATATTGCTTTGTCGATTACCATGTCCGCTTGTCGATCTGTCTTCGCCGGTCTTTCGTCTCAGCGTTAACGATGCTGATGTAGTGGCTGTTCGTATCTACGTGTCGATTGAATGAATTCGGCGAAAGGAGAGCGTATGGTACAAGCAGCTTCTTTGCGTTTTTGTCCGTGCGACCACCTTCGAATGATTCATGTTGACCTCGCCACCTGGTCTGTTCAGTGGTGCCATAGTTTTGAACTAAGGTCGGCTCGTCGTGTAGCTCGTTTCTGTTCGTGCACACGTGCGTACAGCCGTTTGTCCCACATACTGTTGGTCACACCTGAGATATGGAATCATGTAAACAATACCGCATTGTTCACGTAGCTGTACAAGAATCTTGGCGTTCACCAAAGCTGAAAAAAGTATTGAGTTTGGCTTGTGTGACCTTTAGACGCTTAGTGATTACACCAACCTTTGTGTTTCTCTAGATGTGCCGTGAGTATGTGACACTGTCGTTCACGTTAGTTTTGGGTTACGTATGTTCATGTTTTTCGACCCTGTGATAGGTACATTTATGAAACTACTAACCTACTCATTGGAAGTGAACAGTCTGAACAGATGCGCTCTTTCATGTCTTCTGCTTTCGGATGAGCTACAGTGCGCGTTTGCACGTCGGCACAACGTTCGTAAACAGCTTTCAAGGTGGCAGGCTGAACGGTTGCTGTGAGACTTTAGAATGATGTCAGTTGTTATCGGTTTACGATGGACAGTAGACTCAAGCTTGCGGTCAAGTCGTTAGGGGTGAATGTTCTTCTTTTTTCGTTTGTAAAGGTTATTCCGTCTAGTATATTATTCAGACGACTGTGGAACTGGTCAAGCTGAGTCCGAGGTAGAACAATAGACGTGTCATCCACTTATCGAAGCTACACTTTATTTTTGAATGGCTTCAGGTTCAAAGTGTTTCATTACGGAATCTGCGAGGAATTCCGACACAGTTGAACCCATTTGTTTGCCCTTCTTCTGCAGGTAGATTCGGAGGTCAAATTGTGGGTAAGTCTGCATGCGGAATTCTATTAAGTGAATCATTTTTTTTGGAGAAAGCTTCGTCATACCTTAGAGGCCGTCGTGTTTACTTATCAGCAAATTTAAACTTTTTATCGCTAGCTCTTTCGGTATGTTAGTGAAGAGTGATGTAACATTGAAGGAAACCAATGTGCCATCTTGCAACTCCAAGACCTTAGGCTATTTTAAGAAATCACCTCAACTGTGCGCGTCATGATTACCTTGGAGCAGACATCGTCAGAGGATACGAAACAGGAATATCGCCAACTGGTAGTTCGGGGCCATCCTGGATGCAGCGACTGGTTCCAGTAGCACTTGATACTTGTGGAATTTTGGTAGCCCACGCAGTCGTGATATTAGACCCCCGGTAGGTTTAATGTATTTAGTTTGTTCTTCTGTGATTAATTTGTTTCTTCTTCAGACCTGTCACGGTTTTGATGATTCGAACCTCCAACACTTTCGTAGGTTCTCCTTTGACGTGTTCATGTGTTTCGGAGTCATTTAGTAGATCACCTACCTTGTTTTTATGATCCTGTCTGTTCAATATGTTCAAAAGATGCAATGAATTCTGTCATGGATACATTTGCGTAATTGAATTTTTTAAATAGATTCTTCAATAGAACTGCCTTTCCGTTGTATGTCAGTCGGTGCTCTAACAGGTTGTGTACAGTTTAGACAAATTGCTACCTAGACACTTTTATGTCGTGTCACACGGTGGTGTGTATCATTAATAAACTCAAGGTGCATCTGATTCTGATAACTCCTACCGATCCTTCTTGGTCGTTCTGATCGAACCGGCACCTTGCAAACAAACGCCCTCTGGGAGCAAATTATGACAAATGCAGTTATGTAGCGAAAGTAGTTGCTTACGAATAGAGCCCTCACGGTTTATGTTAAATCGCTCCTGGCGATTTAAGGTAATTCACTCAGTCACGCGTATTCGACAATTCCAATAACGCTTGTTGAGATGGTCGGGTTGATGGGAGACTATCTTCCAAGTCCAAAAAACGTCAGAAAAGGTTATTGGAAGGATTGAAATTTATACGGTACTGTTTAATAAACTTGATAAACCTACTATTCACCTTGAATGTGAATCAACCGGGTACACAAACTGTCCAGCAAAGGAGTTCAAAATGGGGCAAATAAGCAAGTGTTCACAAATGGCCACCAGTCAACGGGAAATGACCACATTAAAACAATCGGGTACAGATAGAGATGAGAACGTGTCAAACAACACCCAGGAGGAAGTTTCCAGCAAATAGACAATGATAGTTGTAAGAAGGAAGAAGGTAAACATTTGATTTGCAATTATGGTACAAAATTCGTTACGATTGTTTACTGAACACAGCAAAAAAATAAAGGCAGATTAAGGATAGGCTTTCTACAATCGAACCAAACACACCTCAACGGCCAGTTTTGTGTGCACAGAAGGCGTTGACGCAATCAATCTCCTTGCCGTGGAATTGATTGAACTATAAGCGTGCGAAAGGTCAGAACTGTGTGGTTGGTTCATTCAATTGTTGTTGCTATACGCAGTTTGTATACAATTTGCTAGTTTTACGTTGGCGACTGATGAGAGTAAATCGAAATGTTAACACCTCGCGATATATGTACTCTCTCTGTTTTGACTAAATACCTCTACGGACTTATCGTTCCGCATCATACCAGACAAAAGACGACAAATGTACCCGACGAACTTCAACAAATCCAACAATTGGTATAAAATTCCCATTTCCTCACACATTATATATATACATATATATATATAATCATACCCAGAAAGCAAACACCAAGTGACAGGTGATCATGGAAGTTTCAAATCTACACTAGGATATGTTTTCAAACAAGGTGATAATGCAATTAACTAATTAATTAATGCAATTAACTTGCCAGCTAGTTAGCCTGTCGTTCTTCTTTGTAATATCGTGCATGTCGTTAGTGGCGTTGTGTGGAAAAAGAATGATTCAAATACTATTGGTCCCCACTTCTATTTTGCCATTTCAATCACTCTTGCAATTGTCTGTCTGCTTTGTTAACTTGTGGCTGCAAGTGTGTGTGATATTTTGGTATGTCCATCTAATTGTCAAGTCCCGTTCGTACAGACCTTTTTCACCTGCTAACTGATTCTGTCCATGCAGACTTAACTACCTCATTGACAAGGACTAAAGTACACGACATCCACCTTTCCATCCTCTTTGACTGAATCAGTGATCTCACAAGACTTAATTCAAAGATAGGACAATTTTAATTCAACTTCTCCATACTGCGTTTCATCATCTCTCAGATTCCGCCTACCTAAAACAGAGTGGTGACCATACTTATGTTGCCTGAACCACCATCCGGTCGGAGTCCGGTGCATTTGTTTGTAAATGGTCTGAGAGCATTTGTTTGATACTACTAGCTTGTAGGAGTAATTTGTTGCATTTCGGGTGCTTATATTTTTTTGTGTAATCTGCTAATCACTGAGTTTTTTTCTGTATGACGGACCGAAGTAAATATTAACGCGGCCGGTAGTGGTCTTAGCGACGATGAAAATTCTGCTATTAGCTGATACAAATCTACTCTATGAATTTTACCTGCTGAGGAGCAAACAGAAAACATAATATCCGTGAAGGAAAATATTCGAGGGAACATAAGAAAGCAGCTGGGTGAAAGACTTCTAGTTGGTGGCCTAACAACCGTAGACACTCCTGTCATTCAGCGGGAGAAAAACCAGCACACCATATTAGGCGGAGACTACACGAAAACACCCATTGTCATGGAGCTCGAAGTGGTGGCTGTGTGCACGATAACGACAACTAATCAGGCGGTCACGGGATCCAGCTGTGGTTTTTGCGTCAGCACTTGTATAGACCTGCACAAGTCTAGATCACACATGACCTAGCAAATAGTACTACAATAAAAATCGTGTTCCAAAAGTTGGAAAATTATCTACAGTAGTGTGAATCTACCTTGTCTCATCCCGTTTTCTTTAACTAGCAGTAAATTACAACCGTGTAATTCGAGGTGACGGTACAAATTCTCAAACAATCTATTCATCAGCTGTGAAACATAATTCTGTCTGTTTGAGTCACGATAACGCTAACTATCGACACTCACGCTTAGGTCTCCAATCCAAACACTGTATAACATACGAGGTAAACTAATACACCATAACAAACGTACAACGTTTCACGGGGCCTGCTATCCTTTCTAGTGCCAATAGTTACAAATGAAATTTCACCATACAAACAGCTGTCAAGCTGTAAAAACAACCACTGACGGGTAGTGGAATCAAATGCCCACAAAACTTCCTCTCAGTCCCATCTGAAGACGAGATATTTACGAGCCAAACGATTTAAGTCTACAAATAACAACCATGAGAATTAGGCTACCTACCTTGCTGTAACCTCGATGACCACGACCCTGTGGTCTAGAACGCAGGAATAAGGATTAACATTCTGAGACTCGTTCACGGGTCATGGGTTCGATTCCACAGTGGACGTGATGCAGATGGATAGGTAGATCAAAAGAGATGTCTACTGCTTAGTTGGTTGTTACGAGAACGAAACCTTCAGGATCAGAAAGGATGCATATTAGTTTGCGATTTAACCAGCTACAAGCACGTCATCGACCTCAGCTTATGAGAAGAGGGTGCAATAAATAACCAAAGCAAGATGATCCTTTTTGAAGCGAACTGAGACAACTGCTGATTGGTTCGTGCTAGTTATACGACAAGTAAAGATCGATAATGGCCAGCAGATCAACACAATATGCCCAGCTAATTCTACACTGGCATCCTCGGAATGGAACCATTTTGGACAGGTTAACACTAGCCACGCTTTTTTGTATGGGCAGTTGATATGGAAACGACCCAGTTAAAATAATTTTCTAAAGCAAGATGATCTACTTTTGTGTATAAAGCGTATACAATGCCAGTAACCAGTACAGTTCAAATACATAACAAGAACGGAGTTTTTGTTTGTAAGTATGAACGGCACACCAATCGTGACAACACAAAATCACCTGGGACACTTGGGATAAGCAACCAAGCCAAACATATAGCTATCGGCTATAATCGATTGTAGGAATCCAAGCAGAGTTAATCGATCACTGACTGTCATATGCCAAACTATACAAATGGTCTCATTATAATCGCTGGTTCTAACAGAGTTGTGGACGCTGTTGGCCTCACCACAGTTGAGCAGTTCCCTGTCTACGGTTAAGAGTTGTAATATTTCCTTCCTAAACAATACAAACAAAGTCGGTGAGGTCAGCTGAAGAATGACGAAGATAACTGTTTAACAAAACTTCGAAGGCTTAACACTGATTGATAAGTTTGTTGTAAGCGTAAATTTCCAGGAAGTCTTAATAACAATTCAACCATCTCGGATTTACACAGAAATTGAGATCAAATCGCCTTTAATCACAGAGCAGAAAGTGAAGTTTATGCATATCAGAAAGCTACTAATTGCTGTGGAATGTTTAAGAGAAACATGACAGTCAGTGGGATTTCTGGTTTAACGAATCGGTAGTGTAAGAACCGTATTCCGATATGTGTGTCCGTAGACCAATGAACAAGCAATTCACTAAGAGAACGGAGAACAACAGAATAAACGTGTTTCGGAAGTTGGCATCGCCATCAACATAGTAAAAACACTTTATATATAAGAAGGTAACGAGGCATGGTAACAAATTTTAGGTAAGAAGGCCCCAACCAGAATAAACTGATGGTATTGTAATGGATTATAAACCGGAAGTGCGAGTATTTTAACACTCGGCGGAATACCTCAATGCGGAGGGCAGGTACATCTAAAAGTTCATAGCGAGCGGATCGGGGACAGCGCGAGCGACCGGATGAGTCACCACTCAACGAGATCGGACCAAAGGACGAGGGGTGGCAGGCGGAAGAAGGCGCCGATCACACACACAAACTGGATGTTGTGGCTTGGAATTCTGACTCAACTGTGAGCGCGCGCGTAGCTTGGCAACCAGCGTGTTGGATAATATTGTGCTTTGTTGGACGCCTTTTCGCTACAGCATGAATCAACATATATTTTGCACACACAAGGAAATTTAGGGGTCGGCAAACGTTAGCGATTGCTGACAAGGTTGACAAGATCCAGCCCGGTTAGAATCTTATTACCCAACTGCTCACTTCTGTCTGTTGCTTTTGACCCAGGAGGTAAGTTCTCTCAATACGAAAATGGATTCATCAAGTCATTCTGCGTCAAGCGTTGGTAGTTAACTTACAGCCGCAATAATATTCTGATCGGTCTCGATTACGAATCTTGACCTGACAACTGATTATTACATTGATCCGGTTACCTCCTACATTGCACCATGATCCCCTGTTAAATTTCGGTGAGCAGTGTGACCGTACTGATCGAGCAAGGATAGTCAGTGTGACGTGCGCACAAGGCAATGACTCACACCATCAGTATGATCCGCTTGTGACCTCTTGGCCTACGTCATCCATACCATTCAATCGGTGTTCACATGCCTTCAAATTACTATTTTTAGTAAGCGGCTCCTAAGATAGAGCAAACTGCTGACATGCGGCAACGCAATTTTCCATGGTGTCTTGAAAAAAACAAGTGTTTCAACACGAAAATTGCAAACAAATTTAGGTTCTCTCGTGGTCACACATAAGGCGCAGATACACGTACTGTTTATCCTGATCGGACGGACTGCCAGACAGCCAGGATGCCCATCGGATGTGATCAGACAACAGAACAAGGACACTCCCTTGGTAGACCAATGCTGTAAAGTCAAAGCTTGCAGCCTGAGAACGACGCACTTGTCGGATCATATTAACTGTGAGAAAGGAGGTAACTATGTTAAGCACGAAGCTGGGGTCATCACTTTCGTTGGACTCAAAATGTGATAACTGCTCTTAAAAAGTCAGTAGAGAGGTTCGATAAGTAAGGATCAATCGAATCAGACAGGTTTTATAAATAGCAGCCAGATGAGAAGTATATTCGAGTTGAGGAGAATTAATATTAGAAATCTAAGGCCCAACCGGCACGATATTTCATTTCATCCACTGCAAAACGCGCTTGTTTGGACAAATCCACTGCTCAACCGAAAGCCATCACACAAAGTTAATGACATGTCAGTTATGCAGAGAAGTTTCCATCAAACTTTGTTTTCGATCATTGGTGGACAACAAAAATTGTAGCCTACAGAACATATGTAGTACAGCGCACGACTGCAACGAGGTTATACAACGTGTCTCCAGTTTTAGTTTCAGACGTGATTCCGTTGTACAGTGATTTTTGACACAACCAAATATTGTGAGCTAAGCGTACCTGCTGTCGTGTGTAAACAGCGTCACAGTCAACGTTATCATCGCTAACGTAAATTCATATTTGAGATAACGAAGACGGAAATTCAGTCATGAGATTCCCTACGTCTAAATTCAAACAATTAACACCAAGGTTCTTATATTGTACAAACAAACATCTGCTTTGAAAATGAAGAAGGGTCTGCGTCTACAAAATGACGGCCTCTTCTTGACTTTTACGGCCTCATTCTTACTACACAAATGAGTGGCAAATAATAATAACGTTCACGTCAATCAATTCGAGTATCCAATATCGAGTAGGCCACGTGCTCAGTATTCCAACAGAGGGGCATGACCAACAGCCTCCAATCTAAAATGGAGTTTCCCTTTGGTTTCCACTACCAAATCATCAAATTATCACCTCGTATTTTAAATCCGTGGGCTGGGGCTTGGGCGACGTGCAGAGGCACGAAGAAGGACTCAGTTCATAAAAATATCAAAGTATAAACAAAGAAAACATTCCGCTGTAATGTGCAAAAATAGTAACTAAAGGTGACACGCGATGACATGATCAAGAGAAGTCTGAACGGGAAGTGTGCACCACCCCGGTCAATGTAACGGACAAGACTCGAATGTGATAACATCTATACCGTTTGCCCAACAAAAGTGTGTTTTATTCACCGCAAGTAATTGGAAATACAATCATTGGACGTTTGGTTTATATGAACTATTCAGCAGTAACACAACTGACAAGTTGTAAACAAACAATGAGGATGAAAATCCGAACAAACGTCCAAACAAGCAGGGAAAATAGTAATGAGACTAGATATTGGCCGACCACCGTTTGATATTACACGTCGTTTTGTGTTCGTTTTAAAGATAGCATGCAGAATACGGAAACAATGATAGCTTAAGTACAGAGGAGGTGGAAATTGATGTTGTTTGAGGGGGGATAGTTAACGAAGATTATTGGAAGGATCAGTTAGAAGTCTTCGGAAGAATTTAGCCCACACGTTAAAGTAGATGAGAGTAACGAGTGGAGTAGAGAAAAGCAGGCTTAAAACAGAGATATACCGACGAGAGCGCTATAGACTGATGGAATCGTTCAATGAAAGTACAGCGAAACAACTGAAGGACGGTAAACTTGGTATGGGGAAATACAATGTATAATAAATGATATTTTCTAGATGAACAAGAGGCACTTAGGAGTTTGTGCACTCCACAAGACGATACACCATTAACACGTAGTGATCAGGCTAGATTACTCTTAGTGAAACTCCGAGACATTTGATGGATTTTGAAGTTGGCATAAAAGTCGATTTGATAGGAGAATGAAAAAAGATGCATTCTAATCTTTTGTCTTTGTAGGAAGTGAAAATGGTATTCATATATTCGGTTGCGTTTACGATGGCCTGATAAGATGTGCGAAAAACATCTGTAATGAGGTGTGGTGCACCAGTTGAAAGCCTACAATCGCTTTCCGCTCCCATCAAGCCGTTTATTACATTGGTTGTCTGAGTGTACAAGGCACAAGCTGCTAGCACTCGACAAATCTAGCGAAGATTCACACGACCGAACAGTCCAATACGAGAAAAACATGGATATAAATCAATCCCAATAAATACAAATTTTAAAAATTGGTTTTTAATCTATGCAACCAAAAGCTGAATTAATCAACACTAAAACGGAATCGGCTGAAAGGTTGAGGACAACAATTCAGACCAGAAAACTACACAGATCAAAGCCCGCTGGTTCACCTTAACTAATAGTCTTCATTGTCATGACGATTACCATAGCAACCGCTCACGTTGTGAGTGCCGCAGGCAATCACCATGCCACCGATAAGTTCGACACAAACCAGACGGTCAAGCTTATGTTGTGCTGTGCAACTTTACTGAGAGGGAGGGGACCGAAATAATTAGTGGCTTTAGTGTTGCGAAAAACAATTCGGTAACGTGTAATACTGAGCCAGGAAAACTGCAATTATTGCAGCTTATCTGGGGATCACGGTGTAAGAAAGTGCTGTCATAGTTGAGCATCAATTTTCGGTTGAAACTCACAGATACATAACTGACAGCAACACAGCAATGTTCAGTCCGATCTCACATATTTCCGTCATTTATTAAGCAACGGATACACATACAAAATGGCGGTTTGCGCCAGCCGTTACAAAAGCCACACAAATTGAATTTACATAGGTTTGTCCACTTCCTTGGATGATGTATAGAGTTTAAGGAGAGACAAAGAAGTAATTCCCTTGTCTCGAAAACCTGGCAATTTGTCAGAGCCTTGAAACAAATAGCGTAAACGAAAAAATGGAGGATGCTTACAAAACACAGGTACGAGTGAATGACTGAACGTCAGCTTGCAAAAACAACTTTAAGTAACTGGCAACTGAATTCATCGATAAACATAAGAAGTAGTGTGTTAACCGATAAAATCACATTGAAGACGTTATTTTTCTAAAATGCTGAATGATGGGAAGTCACATTCTTATGCGCTGAACAGCACCCGCAGTTGATTAAAAATCTGTTTGTGAAAATGAAATAGAACAAGAAGTTCATCATCCATTTATGTAAAGAAATGTGGATGGTTCAGGGTGACATTCCTGATAAAGCGATACCGTGGAGGATGAAATTTGTATACATTAGTTTCAATTTTCAACCTTATCCGCAGGCACTAGGATTGGAGCTACTGCTGGTCCTAATAATGGCCCAGGAAGTCACACAGTAGTAAATAAACAAGAATGAGGAGAACAGAAGATGAGAAAAAAAGGAATAGAGCTATAAGAAGGAAAAAGTGAAAGGTCAACGTTGTGGATACAGGCTCGTTATGTGAGAGTGACTCTGAACAATAGGTTGAAAGGTCACGAACTACCCAACAGGATAAGGGGCATCTACCAGTGTTGCTCGGCATGTCGGTCAAGGCCTTCATAGCTCGTTTGCCCGCCTTGCGGTTTATTATACCCATCAGCAGCCAAACAGAACAATATGTGATACGATAGACGCTCTGTCGACATAAGGGATAAATGATACCACCAGCGAAACATCTACACTTTCACCATCTCCGTTATCAGTTGCAAACATTCGCCGACGGACTGTAGCCAGTTTGATATTGGTCAAGTAGAGACAACGCTGATCGAATACCGAGATATCCATTGTTAATACCTATGGACGTGGTCTCTGATCCACAGGCAAAAGTGAGCGGACACACGCATTATGAGCTTTGCCTTTATTTGATAAACGAACGTTTTCGTGACGTCACAAATGACGAAGGTTGGCGAATGCATTATATACTTTCACTGTCCTCATGAACCCCTTGTCAGCAATAGGTGTGATGCTCCAGATGAAGTAGAAGACACAGCTGACATTAGATCTTAACTTTATGCGTTAATGAAACACAGTTGCGATATGTTACTAAATTAGTCACTGACATGTTGGAATTAGTTCGTTGTAGCCTAATAATAAAGTTTTGTGAATTAATTTCAGGATCAGTAACATGTGAAGAAGGTACACACATATTTACAAGCTCTTCCGAAAATCACAACTGAGATACACACACTATTGCATAAGATATGTATATCACAACACAAGTGAATGAACACCAGCTTGGGTGTCATGTTCTGTACATCATATTTGTGAAAATAAAATAGCTCTTCTTGGAAGATATAGCAAGTACCGCGGTAACCATCGATGGGATTACTGCGCCTTAACAATATGCAAACATGTTACCACTGTTATTCAGTGTTGGTGTTTCTAAGAGTGATCTGCATTATAGCTGGATGTCAGGATGGCTCTCTATCATCAGTTGACAATGTTTAAAAGAAAGACAACTTGTATACCAAACCATCGGGTGGTAGAAATGCTGGTCAGACTAGTGGCGAGACAAGTTTGATTCAATGAATATTGCCCATCAAGCCAGTGTGTTTTGCAGGCATATCTTGGAGGGAAATTGTAAATAACATTACGGAACTTCGATGTGAAACACGCACGGTGATCTTTATCAGCTCTGGTAACACAGTCGACTTTGACTATATTTCTCTGTTAGAATCTGGCAGAAATCAATGAAGTCCAGCAACGTACGATATTCAGATACTGTCCCAACCGCATTTTACACGGTTCGTTTTCTTCTGTGAGTTTGGAGGCATCCAACAAATTACCAAATGAACTCCAATTTGTACCAAAAAACTACACTACTTGAAAGTATCAGTAGCTAAACTAAAACTAGACAATTAACAGAGGTCTGAAGTGATCAATCCTGAGCGTCTCGTGGCAATTGTGCAGGAACAATGCAGTATATCGCGTGCTGGGTTCTCGAGTCGAGAAAACCAGAACAGTAGTCTGAGTGGTACTAAGCAATTTTGCTTTATCAGAAACAACAACATGCGACCGCTGTTTCTGACTGGTTGGCGGCGACCGACTACAATTCCGCCTGCAACAGTTTGTGCGAGAGCTCCGATTGATTGAACCTTCTCCAATCAGAAGACCCATCCAGTCCAATCTCATTAAACGGTACATTTCCGTAGTCTGGCGTAATTTAGCGAAGCGATACTTCTTACGAATATAACTATTACGCTATATATCACTTCGCAAGTCTAAGATCCGATTTTCTCAATAGTTTCGAAAATGTGTGTAAAAGAGTTGAGCTATTCAATTGTCCGCTCTTTTAAGACGAAATTCAGGAGGCCTGTGAGGTATACGCCTAAATCCTCGTCCACAAGAGAGGTTATCTTGACGACGTCGTCAGATACAGATCAACAGTCCTATTCTCTATCGTCTCTTAAGTGCTGAAAAATCGAATCGAAGACCAGTTGTCAGCTTACACTACATGCCATACACTACTGTTTGATAATCAACACGGATTCCGGAAAGCCTTTGCATACAGTGATAACCACTAGGTAGTCAGAAAACAACGAACAAAAACGATTAGTGGAGGTAAGCCAGAAGAAGTTATCTTTTCGACTGTTTCCAAAATCCTCAATAGAGTTAACCATAAAATTCTAAGTATGAAACACTGCTGGAATGATGAACATCGATCTTCACTTTCCTAACTCACAGACTACCAGAAAGACGACAGAGTTTAATGACACACCATCTGAGTGACATTGTACAACTAGCGGCATGTACACGAATTAATTTTAGGCTCGCTATCGTTCGTGCTAGTTTTTCCCGAAATGCGATAGTTGATGACCTGAGAAATCGATGACTGCCAAAAGAGGGTGGGACACCAAGGTGAGAGCGACGGATTGCAGCGTCGACTTTTATTTAGCATCCCATGAAACTAAATTATACAAACTGAACACTCATTACATGGTGATTAGATTCCAGGAGGCGAAAAGCCCGTGAGCGAAAACTGGGAATACTCGTCTTAGAAGATCTCAGCCTGTCTTCTAACTGTACCTTGATGACAAAGTAATATAACATAACTATGAGAGGCTAACCTGATTGCTGGGGACATTTTAGTTACAGAGCCTTTTTTTGAGGGGGGAGAGGGGGTACAAATTTGTGGTACGTCTTTACATTGTACCAAATACACAAAAGTGTTGACCATTCCTTATAGAAAAGATCTATTTGATGAGGAAGACACAATGTAAGGCTACAGGACCCGTGTTGAGGCATCGCACATGCGGTTACTTAGAAAGAATGCTCGAAACAGGTCACTTATCCATATGCTAGTTAGACGTTAGAGACAGACCTAATTTGGCCCATAGAAAGTTACATCAGCCGTCGCACCTATTGAAGCGTATTCTTCTTCTTAGTATGAATCTTTGAGTTCGAGGGCACTGGTCGAGTCTGCAACACCAGATATGTCGCCTGAAATGCATGCGCCAGTCCTGCTCGCTTGAATGTGTTGTGATAGTGCCGCTAACAGACAACTTTAAGCGAAAACTTAATGCATACATTTGTGATGCTAGTCCAGGCCTTCAATTAGCATGCCCACTTGAGCAACTCTGATGCAATGTGCAAACTATAACACAAGTCATCACCTATTGAAGTACGCTTGTTTCACATTTAATAGCCCACCCTTCAATTACATTTCTGTTCTCATATTCCACTTTCAACTCGCTTCGTTACTCCTCCCCTTTCTATGGTCTTTGTTATATTTAGGAGAAACACTTTTATATGTTATTTCATTCACTTCTGCACAAGTTTCTATTAATGTCTTCCATAAACTCACATCTATAAAAACACTGAACACTTTCTCTAGCCCGTAAAGTTCCCGTGATTTCAATGTTCCCATTCTAGATTCATTCGTGCTCGTACTTACAAACCCTAGCGTAAAAAAAGTTACCCTTGGTCTACAGACGATAGCAAGGGCCATTAGGCAACCAAGTTACCCACTGCGCCTTATGCGACAATGGTGTACATATTCACTTGCCTGTTGCAACTATTCAGAGGCATGCAGTTGAATCAAGAGGGCTAGCGACTGTTATATGACAGGCAGTTTCGGTGTGAGTAGTATACTACTCATGAGTAGTATGTTACCCACAGGCGGCATTTTGGAACAAAAGAGCAAGCTCCGAACGTCAGAAAGACGAAGGACAAGAATAGACT
>LUCH01017422.1:0-40537 GCA_013368495.1 Paragonimus heterotremus
CAACCGGCACAGACAATATTAGACTCTATCTCATGCTCTGCTAAATGGTTCGAACTGAGCGTTGCAACCTCAAGATGCAAAGGGATTCTACAAGATTTCTGCGGCTACGCAGAGTTAATGTTGGATAATGAGGTCATGGTGGTTGTTGATTGGTTTGTTTGACTGAGAAAATTGCATCGGCATTGGCGGTGGGGTCGGAGATAAAATGGATGTTCGTGTTTTCAAGGCTAGTGAGGGACACCTGTGGCAACAGAGAGATATCTTTCTGAAATTTGAGGTTCGTGTGTATATTGTGACTGTTCGAGCTGTGTTAGTTTATGACTGCGAAACCTGGCTGTCTTGATTGGAAGATGTGAACCGTCTTCAGGTACTGCATCCAACAGCTTACCTGCATTCATCCTAAAACTGTTTATCAATTCTTTCCATTTTTGTGCATTCCTTTTTTAGGCTATTTCATATCACTGTCACAGTGAACGGTGGATCGAGCCATAGTACCTTCTGATCGAGTTCATGGGCTCACATTATGAATGATCGTGATTTTCTGAAACTTAGATTTTAACTTTTGAATTTTCGGAAAAACCTCAAATGCGGATCCGGAATAAATTCCAACTAACTATTATTTTATTAGAAAGATTTGTGCAAACGCAGTGGTCCTGTAAGAACAGTGTTATCCTGTGGTCGGTACCAGTCAATTGTTTTGTTCATAACTTAACGAATTAAAAAGAACCCAGTACGGCGTTCTCTTTGTTTCCGCCTAACTTGTACATAACTGGAATGATGTGATTTTATTAGTAGTCAGAGGAGCCAGTTTGTTAAAGGAGTTACCGAAAAAGTAACCGTATCACACAACCGCTTCCTCAATCTTGATGAAGCTACAGTCTCCAGCCTATGTGCCACCAGTTTTTCCCTTAAGCATGCCACACTAGGGCAAAAGTTATTGTCTCTACAACTTTTTTATTGTCGAAGTTCCTCTTGATAGTGTGTCTACTTGCCGTAAGTGTTACCTTGTATTAGACCTGTTTTGTATCGTAGTTGTGTCTACTACCTCCAAAACTGTCATAGTCACTGGTTTCACTCTCAGTAAATAGTCTGCTTCACGTGCATTATCGTTCATTTCTCTTATCTTAGGACTGCTCGCTCATCGTTTTCCATCCATATCGGCCGCTGGTGTTATTCTGTGAAGAGTTACGACCGCAACTACACGAACTGGCCGACCTTTTGCTCGAGCGTGCTTGGTAAGGATTTGTTCGAACAGTGTTTTTGCTTTGTTCGTTTCGTTTATGTTACTCGGCTCATTTGTGAATTAGGACTCTCGTAAGTGCCTAACGTGAAAGTCATCGTTCAGCGTTTCCTTTCTTTGCGCTGACTGGACGACACTAGCGTACCTGAACATATGTCCGTCTAGGAAGCTTATGTGAATAGCCTTTGCCTTTTCACAAATACTGAATCTTGGCGACCAGCGAAATGATGCATAATTGTCTCAATCTAGCTGGGTCTAATCAGCTCCACGCTCAATGGGGAATCGTACTCACCACCTACAACTACTTGTCAGAATGATAGTCCATACACTTGTCCAATGGATTACGAAGTCACGGACATTGACCTCTCAATCCTTGCTGGGGCTCTAGTGAATGCTTGCTAGTTTGCAGACCAATCACAAGTAGCTGACCGATTCCCGTCCATGGAAAAAAGGAAGTAGGAAAAGTATTCTTCCACTGTTGTTGGTCGTGTAGCTTAAAGCTTCGTCTTTACGCTCGTACTTTAGGTGGTTACTTACGACAGCTTGCTCAAAGTGCTTTTTAATCCCAAGATGGTTCATGGGTTATAGTTTGGCAAGTAAAACTATTGTATTTTCCAGGCAATTTTCATCTCAACATCAAACACTTGTTATCGACCGACTTCCTGATTGAATCTCGCTTACCGTGTTTCTCAGCCTTGTGATAGTGATTTCATTTGACCTACATCCTCTGTCTGAGTTAGTTCAAAATAAGGATTGTTGATATCCAGGGATCAACTCTCTTCTTCCAGCAGACTTACGTTTGATGCTTCCCATTTATTCCCAATGTGGCATTTTTTCAAACCATTTTATCTTTATGTTGCTCAGGAGGTACATTTTTTAACCTATCTAATCATTCGTCGGGTGCGGACACTCATTGATAAAATATTTTAATGTATAAAGAGGAATAACGCTAGAATGTGAAAGTCTTTGACCTCCATAATAATTATAAATTTGGAGCGGTGAGTACCGACGCTCTGTGTGCATCTGTTCAACCGAACGGCGGTTTGACTGTTTGATGATTTTCTGAAATGATCTATCTGTAATACTGCAGCCGATAATCTTTGTCGCGTATGGTGCCTCAGACACATCTGGTTGTCTATTAACGAGAAGTACATATCGAGGAAGTTCCCATTTCCCCAAAAGTATTGTTTTCCAAAAGGTCCAACAAAATAGTATAGTTGTAGATTAACCTTCACGGTTGGCGTAGTTCTGTACTTCGCCGGCCTTCACTAGTGTCCTCAGCCTTTGTACCAACTTTTGTTATCATCCCGACTACATGCTCGTCTTTTAATTGGGGCACCATTATACTGTCTGGATCTTTGTCTGACTCACTTTCTAACCTTGTTTTCTTATTAGTCACAAACTCTTTAAATATGAACTGGTTTGTGACCATGTTATCTCTGGACTGAACGACATAAAAAGAAAGCTCTGTTTTAAGGCCGGTCTTTTCCTTGTGTTCATGTGTTAGCCTCGGGTGGTTGGGTTGACCGGGAAGTCACGAATTAACCGTGTATACTGCGTAGTCCGTTGCCAATGACCGTTGACCGTCGTTCCGTTATCCGCCGTTATTTTGTTATCTGTTTACGCACTTGTGGGCCGTAGATCCCAGTTACAACAGTACAACGCGTGTATGTGCTTCCGATTTTTCTCTAAAGATCACAGACATGACCTATTCATGTACAATCTGCTAGCTCTGCATAATTTAACCGGTGTCGTCTTGCTTATCTGGCATGTCTCATGTTGGGCTGGTTGTGTGAGCAACGCGACAGTTTGTCAACATATGTTCAGGCAATCCCCGAGCTCGTTACCTATATCCAAGTCAGTGAAACTGCTCAGTCCACGCTGACTGGGTCGTGCATGCCGATAGAGCACATACCTCATCTCACTTTGTCAATGTAGCTTCTGATGGTTGAACTACTGTCAAGATCAGCTGCAACCCGGTGTAGCTCAAGGTGGAATTTACATGTATTTGAAATAGAAATGCATTAGTTAAAAGTTGTGTTTATTGGACAGTCAGACTCATGAAACGGTCTATGGGAAAAATTTTAACAGACTACAAGTCAAAAGACTGCATACGTTTTCGGGCTATAAACATGTTTCCTTTTATGCAGTTGGACCAAAACAGATGAAGCACTTCACCACTTATGAGAGAAACTTTTAGCCAACAGACTGGACATTCTAACAATACAACAAACAAGGTAGTACGCAGAAATTACAAAACACTTGTCCACGTTTGGCTTTAAAGAAAACTTCATCTGTGCAGATGAACCAAGTGCTGGCAGTGGAATGGTTAATACCACATTGCCTGATAGTCGAGCGTCTTAGTGTGGTTAAATATCTTATTGGAGTGCCATCACCATCATAGACAACATATCAGTGGTTCTCACTGATGCTTAACTGCAGCTCACAACCATGAAATAAATTAAAAGAAAACCTTGTACAGAAAGAGAGAATATAACAAAGGAAGGGAAAGGAAGCAAACCTAACTACCAAAAATTGCTACGTTTATATTCAAACATACAACATCAATGTACCTACACCCTGCAGACAAACAACTGAGGTATAAATGAAGGTAAGGCGTCATCAACAAAACAGCTTCCTTATGGCTTTCACCACCCCGTGTCATTAAGTGAACTCACTTCACAAACAACAACATCATTCACGCTACTTCGCCCGGTTAGCCGCCATCTCACCTAAAGACTTTAGCCACCAACTCTGTGAGTCGCAATGACCCCAGCCCGGAGGACGAACCTGACCTGCAGAGGTCAACCCCCTCGTGAATGGCTTCATTTCTCTACACTAGGTCATCGTCTGTCCAATTCGCACCTGACACCAGTCTGCCGCAGCGTCGGCACACTGCTCGGTGTGGCAGATGACTAGCTGGCATTCTTGACACATGGCCTAATCATCTAAGTCTGTGCAAATGTAAGAAGTGAACAAAAAACTCGTCTGGCAATCACTACCAAATACTCGCTCACTAACCTCATCGTTGCTTACTCGCTGGTGCCATCCGATGCGAGTAATCGAACGCAGATATCGGTGGTCGAATACCTGAAGACAGTTCTCTCTGAGCGGCCATTTTTCGCAGCAGTAAAGTAATACAGCTCTCATTGTCACCTTATATAGGTGACCCTTAAGCCTCACAGAGATACCTCTCTGTTGCCATAGGTATCTTAGATTGATTAATACCGCCCTAGCCTTAGAGATACGCTTTTCTATTTCATTACCTACATCTCCACCGCCACCACTGGTGCAGCTTCCCAAGTAAACAAATCGGTCAACATACCCCATGACTTCATTAGTTAACATTAAATCTACGTAATCACTGCAATCTTGCACAAACACTGCATTTTGAGGCCACAAATCGCATTCTTAAGCATTTATTGGAGTGCAGAATAACCCCTAATGTTGTTTGTGCTGCACGGAAGTTGTCAAACAGCAACACCTTGTCGTCAGCATAATCAAGATCAGTCAGTGTTTCATCTGGTATGAGATGCACCTCGGCATTTTGTGAATGCTGGAGATAGTCCTCCATTATTCCGTCAACGAAAAAACTACATTAAAATGGTGAAAGTGGGCAAACTTCACGTAAGCCGCTCCTAGTACTGAAACTGTTAGACTGTTCATCGTAAACCTTAACCTGAGCTGAAGTATGGGAATAAAGCGCCGACAATATATTCATATACTTATTCGGTACATCCTTGCGTCTAAATGACTGTAAAAGTGTAGATCGATCCAGTGAATCAAACGCACCTTTACAGTCGAGGAATACGGCAATTGTTGACCGGCGGTACATGTGACGCTGTCCCAGAATTTGACGGAGTAAAAATGTGATAAATACATCTCCATCCAGGAGAAAACCCTGCCTGGTCTTCCCCACTGCTTCCCGATCTGCAGTGAGTCAACGAAGTATAATGGATGGCGGAATTATAGTGATGACTGAGGTCAAGCTAACCCCCCTATGGTTTTCATAAGTGTCCCCGAAGTATTTCTTGAACATGGTACCTATTATCTATCGACATCAGTTCGGTAGGATTGTCTTCATCGTCCATAGAGGTTGGGAAAACTGCTTCAAGACCTCTACTAGCGCCTTCCAACCTTCTTTGACAAGTGCAGACAGGTGGTTATCCAGGTCAGCAGCCCAGAAAGCCGAAATACAATTCTGACCTCAGTCCCAGTGAGTGATGCTAAATCTACCGACTAGAGTGTTACATTACAAGCTAACTTGACCCTCAAAGTGTTCCACCCACCGCTCTAACCTTCCGGACTTATTACAGATGGGTGTGCCATCTGCCTCGCTGATAGCTTCACCGAGGGACGGTCGCTTTGGACCAGTAGCACGGATAAGCCTGAACGGTCTGGCGATGTTCCCTGAAGCAGAAGCGGTTTCCACTTTCTTAACTTCCTCCATTAACCATGCCTCACGATCAACGACTAGGGTACGTGTCAGCTTCCGTCTGACATCTCTCTGAAACTTGTATGAATTGCTAGTAGGAATGTTCCGTCTGGCTTCTAATAACTCCAGGGATTTTTTGAGATTCAGTGTTTGTTCAACCCACGAACCACTATGCCGCATGCTACAGTATCTGCCTTATGCGTAACCTGTGAGACCTGAGTTCAGTTGCCATTAGGATCTTCGCGGTGAAAACTGGTAGAAGTGTTCTCTATGCTTTACCGATGGCATAGTCAGTTTCTCAACAGCTAGTCGCCGATTTCGGTGGGGTCGTTGCTCATCGAAAATCAGATTAAAATGACAATGTATCAGTGCATGATCTATATCCATTTACGTGTTCTAATAAGAACGGCAATCTTAATTGACACCACGCTAATTGTAATAGCTATATGATCCATCGGAGACCAGTCCCGATTCGGAGAAGAGAGCGCCAAGTATCACAGTGAGGCGCAGGATGCTTAAATCTAGTGCTATCTGAAAATAGCTTTTGCTCAGCGCACAGTTATAACAGTCGCCCCCTATTATTCAAGCGATGTCATGCTATTCCAAACCAGCCACTTTCCTTGGAGAATAAGCAGGGCTGTTTAATGCGGCTCTTACGAAAGTAATGGTCACACTCTGGCTGTCGGTTCCTGACCGAAAACCAGTGACTTACGAGTGTCTTGATGTCAGATGCTGCTGTCCTTCCGTGATCCCGGTTAGAGTGCTGTCATAGTTCGGCGACGTACGCACTTTGTGTGCTGTGGTTCCTACGCTACTCACTAATCGAAACAGACTCGACCTAACGTTCAGTTTAATATCCGAACGGCTACGAAGGCTGTTCGTGTATGTCTGAGATTAATGTGTCAGTCGTTTGCTCTACGTTGACAAGGCTGTGTGAAGAACTACTTATACCGATCGCATGACTGTTTGTGCAAAACCTCCTTTGTGTTTTAGTACAATCTGTTAGAGTTGCTGTCAGCTGCTGAACATGAGGCCGGATTAGCCTGAAACGTTCGCAATACACTCGATTTCGTTGGTTGTTGGGCTTTCAAACCGGTTGCAACTTGCTGAATGCACCGCCGCATTGCCACACATACTGCAGAGGCCATTTCGGGTTGTCAATCATTGGAGCTGGCGTAGTCCCTTTGCACACTACGCTCACCGAAGAATTCCGGCTGGTCGTGAGTGTAAATCGATTACCAGAATCACTCACGAGTGATCTGATGGTCAGGGCGCTGCAGTTGTTGAACCAGTCGCTACACTTTAAACTTTCTCATAGCCGCTTCAGCCCACTTCCTCACGGCACAAAAGACTATGTAAACCAAGCAGTCTGTAGGTTTAACATATAACCTATCTGCCGCGGTCAATGGAACTCAATGACTTAAAATGGCATTTCAGTTGCCTTCGGTGACCGATATTTTCGTTGTATTGCAGTCATGTAACGATAACGCCAGGTAAGCACCAATAGGATTCGCCCAGGCTTGACTCCTCAGAACACTCTCGGCTTGTTGGGATCACTAGTGATTACATTCGTCCATTGCTAGAGAGGCTATCAGAAGCGGTACAAAATTGAAGCCAATTGCGCTCTTGCTGTTTGGATTCGTGTCCTTCACCAACTTTGTATCTATTTCCCTTTCACTTGTGTCATCCGTGACCACTGCACTTTAACAAAAGTAGATAGAAGGGTGAAAATAAAGCCACCCACTCTTCACTCAAACCAATTTATACGGTCGTAGATCAGAGCTCGGATCATCGTTATCGTCATTGTTATCTGAATTTTGGCAACTTGAGCCTATTCCGTTTTTCACTACGCCTAGTGTATATACTTTAA
Organism: Paragonimus heterotremus; assembly: GCA_013368495.1. Classification (NCBI taxonomy): domain Eukaryota; kingdom Metazoa; phylum Platyhelminthes; class Trematoda; order Plagiorchiida; family Troglotrematidae; genus Paragonimus; species Paragonimus heterotremus. The sequence continues at coordinate 7,546 of LUCH01017422.1, forward strand.
GCTGAAATAATCTTACACCTTACAGTGCTCACTTGTTTTAGTTAGCAGAGTCTCGTACACGTCTGATCATATCACTCTTGGTATATGTTCACTGTACCGGTAGTTCGTTTATGCGTATGTTCAACCAATTTCTCAATCCCATCAACCTTGTCATCTTGTCTCAGTTCACGACTGTTTCTTCCTTAGGTGGATTGTCAACGACAGTTACCGCACTGATGTCTGTCTCTATTACCCGCCCTATTTAATCGCATTAGGTAAGCCTTCAGTCTTGTCACATGTCCATTATATCATTCGTTTAGTTTTGTGTCTGAGGAAACTGATCGATCTGACACTTTTCTTTCATAACTATACTGTATGACGTTTACCGAATTATTTGTTGTCAGTTTTGGATGCCAAACATGGGCATTTGTTCTTACTTAATTACACATTCGCTGCTTCTTCAGTATCGCTGGTGTAATGTACGTTTCACCAACGCACGTATATGTGCGCAACACCGACCAAGTGGGCTCAGTAAATATGTTCTCCAAACGAAACGAAACGCATTACGCGGTCTGTATCACCTAAGTTGGCACAAACGGTTAATTTACGGTCTGTGCCGAAACTCGTGCGCTTGATGGATAAGGGAAACAACCCTCATTCGTGGAATTCTTATTGTTACTCTTACATTTGGGTGTGAAGTAGATAGTTAGAATGCTTTATTTGAAGGTCTTAGGTCATTCGGGAGAGAGGTCGGGCATTTCCAATGGTTATTATTATCTTTGATTCTGTCGGATGCTTCTCTGTTGGTAACGAAGTTTCATATGATATTTGTGCCTACCCTGGTTCTAATAGACTATTTCCAAAACGCACTCTTGCTATTAACGTTAGCATCGTTCGTTTAACGGAGGAATATTTTAAAGTTGTCAGCTGTTTTCTATTGTTTCTTCTGGAACTGCTAGCCATCAAACTCGTTGCATGTTGCTATCTGTTCGTCAGTATCCACATGCCATTATGGTAATCTTAAACTATATTATTGACCCTGAAGGCTATTTGATTCGCAATGTTAACCGCATACGGTACTGGACAGTAGTAAAGCGAGATGTATTCAAAGAATGTTTGAAAGAGAACAGTTCACATAAATACATGAGAATTTGTGGGTTTTAAGCTCCAACTCAATGCTGAGAAAATATGAATCTGAAAGGTTTATGGATAAAGGAAACTGGTAGCAACAAACTGTTTATCTCGTACGAAAGAGAGTGAAACGATCATAATTACCCCAAGAAGATATTAGAACTAGACAGTGTATAACTCATAATTACACTTAAACTTAATGATAGATCACAGAATAGTCATGACAACGTTCCTTTATCAGTTGAGAGGTATGCATTGATACGAAAAGCAAAATGAATCGAAAGCTTCGATTTTGAGAACTCACAAAAGCCAGTCTTGATTGAATGCTTTTCAGGAAAGCTTACCGATTTTATATCAGACCGCTAGCCATGGATCTAAACTGTGTTCATCGGTTGATAACATACATCGGCTGAAGTAATATAAGCGAGCTATATGCCAAATACCCAGTTTTATAGAAAGTTTTAGCAGGAGTAGAAAGTACAATAAGTATCGGGTTGAGTAGCATGATTTCACTGCCTTCACATGTTCCTGACTAGAATTCGATGAATTTTACGGTGCCATTTTGTAGAGTTTAATATTAACAAGTTTTATGTGCAAAGGTGGTTCACAAGAATTGTAATGTACACACAGTTGACAGGTTTTGTCCGGAAATTTCCAGTAACAATTGGACCGGCGCTGCATTTTCCTGAGAATTATATCGATGTCCAAAATAATTACTTACAGTTAGACAGTACGATATTCTGGGCAACAGGACCTATGAGATATGGTATCTGTATTCATATTTTTCTATAGAGCGAATGATAACTAAGTTTTCGGTCATTGATTCTGATCGCTAGTTGTTGTCGTTGAGTTCACATCGCTCCGCCAAAGTTGTTTCTGATTCATCTCGTTCCATCATACGATTACGCAGTTGTCTCTTGATCTATCAGCATGGAGGATCAAGTGTTTACATATGAATTCACAACCATGATGTGATTTGTCTTGCAAATTGGCTAATGCTTCGATGAATGAACTCGGTGGACGGGTGATGAAGAAGTCTGTTTCATTGGATTGTGCTGAGGAATTTGTAATTGACGCTGTCTCTGTCGCGAGCGATCGTCAACAACTTCGTGGAAGTCTGTCAACAGGACATATTGAATAACTGGTTATGTAGTAGAAAATATCAAGGCTGTCCAGAAGGTTTCATAATATGTTCAAAGCTGTTTTGTGTGAATTATTTGTGGACTAAATTCTAAACACATTGTCAAGTTTGAAAGATCCTACACCTTCATGGAAGTTTTGTTCAGTTAGAGGCGTGTATTTGGAACAAAAACAATGGATATCTGAATCTGTCCATTTGGAAACACTCAAGCATGCCTGCTGAATATTCTATCTTAATCTTCCGAGATTTTTACGATTCCTACCATTAAATGTACGCTTTCAGTTCCTCTCTACGAAGAAGTGCATCTAAAAAACGTTTAAGAAACAGCCCGTTAAGATTCAGGATCCAACGTTCAGGTTATCACAAAACAGCGAGCAAACTTTTTCGAGCTAGCCAATTTAATTTGTTTGTTATAACTGTCGATGTTTTTCTGTGTAAGCGTTGAGTTTTCTCAAAACTTCATGTGCAGGTATCCTGAGTATCGAAAATACGTGCGCCTGTATCCTGCATTACCAAGTGATAAATGGTTCCATTCACTCGTTGTGTGCATTTCGTTCGAAACTTTTGAGCCCATCCACAACCGTAGAATTCAAACGTGTTTCGTATAGCCAGATAAGTCGCATAGAATTCAATAACAAGCAAACGCGGTTGATCCTGATTTCCACAGTATTTCTTGCTGGTACATAGAACAGACTAACAAGCTTCGCCCCTTATACTTTGTCAGTCAGGCTGAGTTGTAGCAGTGATCGTCCATTTGAAACTCGTATAACTGAACCACCACGCATTTGATCGATATCAGCTCCGGAGATATGACCTATGACGTGCAACAGTTAAAGGTAGAATGTCAAAAATAGTATTAGCTGCCGTCTCCTAAATTTGGTCTCAACCGAATGAAGAGGTTCGTCTAGACATCTCATAGACATCACTCACACGATCCAAAGCCGTTCATTGAATATCTTCAACATAAATGCCAATGCTTTACCTGAATCTAACTCATCTAGGGTGTTTAATGGGCCCTGCTCGCCAAGCCTATTGGTCGACACTTTCTGGAGTGTTCTGTTTTTCCTATGGGATCGAACCGCAAGGTAACTTTTTGTACCCTCATTTCGATGTTCACTGTGGTAACCGCTGATCACGTTTACCAGATTGTTAGCGTTGCATTAAATCCCCTCAGTTCGTTTTCACTAACATCTTGGTTCTTGTTGATATTTCGGATGTACTAATACCAGGTTGCTTGCAAACCGCTTTTGTACTTCTGGCCAACAACACCGATCTGCTTGCTAGCGTCTCTGGTTCATCGAGCATCTCTGGTTCATCCACTAGACACACCTATTCGCATCCACCACAACCATCAATCAATCCTCTTGCTGTAGCCGACCGCTGGTTCAGCGAACTCAACGTGGACATGGAAAAGGCAAGTCAGACATAATGTGATTGCTAAACTATAACGAACAATGTGGAGTATACATATTCTAACCTATATTTCTTCAGCGCTGTATGGTTTGCGCTGTCCGCTGAGTTGAGCAAGAAACAAATATCCGAAGTGTCGTGTTTACCAAACGGAATGCTCCATCTCATTTTCTATCTTTGCACATAGGTGCTGGAAGTCACGCGCCATTTACTCAACTTGTATGATTTATGGCGTCGGTACGATGAGGCAAGCGAAATGCCCAACATACTTTTGAAGAAGCTTCCCAGACCTGTGGTACAGCCTCCTCCACACACTAATCCTTCATCCGGCTCTTGTTCTGCATTCCCGAACGCCAGCACAACCGTGATTACGGCGAACACCGTCACCGGAGCTGGGAGTGGAGCAAGCCAGTCGTCTGCCAGTTGTGGTGCCCCTCCTCATGGGCAGATGATGCATGGTAGTAGCAGCGTCAGTGGCGGTGCTGGTGTTGGTAGTGGTGCAGTCGGGACTGGAGGTGGCTCAAGCAATTTGCCTGAATCCCAACCCCACTTGGTAGCTCATCATCCCCAAGTGCAGCCGAACCGAACAGCTGCCGTCCCAGTTAGAATGCACCCACAACAACAGCCTCCTCCTCAGGGAATGCCGCATTTGGGGCTTCGTTGACTTTTTTCCATGTGATCTCTACTTGTACATATTTCACTTCACAATGGAGTTAACGCGTCATTGATTCTTTTTGACTTGCCTGTCTGTTTCCTCATGCTTGCCCAACCGGCATGTCTGACATTCCGGTGCGCCTGAACTCCTCTCCTAACGTAACCTTAATGTTTCCAGCATATCTGGGATTCAGAAGCTGCACGAATCCCACGTATATTTTCGCCTCTAACACTTCTGGGTTCATACAGTTTTTAGAGTTCGTGAAAAGTGCTTCTGGATCTGGAAAAGGTGTATAAATTTGGACTCGCAATGTATTTTTGAAAAATGTATAAAATTTAGATAATATCGTCCAATTTCAGGACTGAACATTAATGGCACGATTCAGTGTTGCTGACCCTGCTAATCTTTCACATACGTAGTGCAACGCGGACATTGTACATACAATATCCATCCGGTTTGCCGTCACATTCTATTGACTGTCTCCTCGATACCCATCTCACAGCCTTATTGCCTTTGTTGAATGTATGGGTGTTTGGCACACTGCCACCAGCTGACGGTTAACACTGGCTAGCCCGATATTGTACTAGCAGGTACATTCAACCTCATAAAAAGTATCACCCCTTGAGCAATCAAAAAAAGGGCCACTTTCGATGATAAATATTGTCAATGCCATTGGTAAGTAGTACATTCTTCAGATGAACAAATTGTCTGTACAAAATGAGTTTCCAGTTTTAATGACTTTTCATAGCAATGGAACTTCATGTTTCAACACTAGAACGACTGAAAGATTTCTAATAATGGGGCGTCTAGACATTTCGTTCTTATGTGTTTTTGCCTGGTGGCTTCCTTTGCGCTCATAACGCATAAACTGACTTAATCGCATGATATAAGAACAGTGTCTGCTTAATGTGGGTCTAGCTATTGTATGTTAACGTGCTAGCCGTAGAATTATTGAAAGTCAATCTAGTGTTGCGCATATATACGCAGAATAATGACTTTACTGGTAGATTGTTGATGAGAATGTGCAGATAAAACCATAAGCATGTTTTTTCGAGGTCCTAATTAATGAGTACCTTTAACATACAAACATATCTGTGATACAGTATCTCATAAAGCCGAACTACACACTTTGTTTTTTCATCTTCAACAAATGATAATAGTTCCTGTAACGTGGCGATAAACGGAACAAGGTGATTGACCGGGCCGGTTTGTATGGAATGCGCTTCATACCTCCGAAGTGCTACTTCAAGACTGGGGCATTTCCACTGCTTTCTTCATTGCAAATAATCCGCTTGAGACTGTGGACAGTTTAACATACTTGGGTAGCACTATCTCGTCAACTTGCAATATTGCTGATGATATATCAAGGAGGATAGCAAAGGCAGGAGTTGCGTTTCTTCCCGAACTGCATCATCTGTGACATCGAAAAGACGTTAGGTTGCTGCTGAAAGGAAGGGTATATAATGTCTGTGTACGTTCTGTTCTCCACTATCGTTCGGAAACGTGGCCTGTTCACAAGGAAGATATCAACAGGCTTGCTGTGTTTGACCATCGTTGTTTCCGCCAATTGGCTCATATTAAGTGGATTGATCGCGTGAGCAATGTGGCCATTCGCCGGCGCGTATTCCGGAACGCTCGGGATGCGCTATCAATTGGTCATCTAATCACGGTACACAGGTTGTGTTGGTTGGGTCACGTACTCCGTATATCAGCTGATCGCTTACCGTACCAGGCATTATATACTGAGACTACCAACAGTTGGGTAAAACCGCGTGGTGGTCAAGCAACAACGTGGTCACGAAATATGGTGGTCCTGACTGTTCCACTGACTAAAGTGGGTAAGTGTCGCCTGCCTGGCGGGGGTCCTCGTGATCACTCAAACCGCTGGTTGGAGACGCTATCTGAGATGGCGGTGTGTCGCAGTCAATGGTGTACCTGTATCCATACCATTTCTGGTTCTTTTGCTTAGTCTTCTTCTAGTAATTTTCAAACTTCTTAATAGTGGTTTCTTTTAAGATATTCCACGTCACTGTTGAGGTGAGCGGCGGCCCGAGCCACTACTTTTTGGTCAGGCTCATAGCTGACATGATGATGATTGTTTCCACCATTGCGATAGTTCTGTAGCATGCTCCAAACATTAGGAAGTTTGACATTAAAACAACAGCTGGGTGAATTCTGTACAAACGACAGAATCTGACGCCCCTAAACTGCCATCCTTCGTTTTGGTTCAACTAACCGACTTTGAAGTGTGGATGCAAGCATTCTTTGGTTATATTCGAGAGCATTGGAGCTACTCCATATGTCCATCTCAAGGAAACAACGTGGATATTTATAACGTCCAGTAGTTAGGAATCGTGTTTTTCATTACTTATGCTACTGCCAAGTAACAGTCTCACTCTTTCCCTAGATCGTTTGTATCCAGAGACCGAGAGGTAATTTGAGCCCACTGTCCTGCCCGCTAAATTTCGGCAATATCAGTCGGTTTCGTCAATGTCGAAACAGTCTTTACCGTTATATCTTCAGTATTTCCGATAACTGTAGCCAGGAGTTTACGCACTCCGTAGGTCTGTCTGAGCTGTCACCGCAAACTTACAGAAATTCGCCGATCATCATTATGAAAGATAGTAATCAATCTTTGTTTCACCCTGACAGAAAACTGTCATACGACTATGAGAAGCAAGCCCCACTCGGTAGTGATATCCTGCCGGGTGATATCGAGACACAGCTCTGTCTTCACCAAAATCCATATTCTGATATATGCTTGCTGTGGTGACTGGAGTCTATAAGCGAAAACTGGACATTTGAATTAATCTTTGGTCATTGTGTGAAGCTTGAACTGTTCACACTCCCGGTTGACTATCGAAGCGTAGGTCACCCAGTCATCATCTGTTTACTTCATGAGTTTCAGGCACTGATAGCATATGTTAAACAAGGATGATTGGCCGCCAGTGAATTGGAGCAGCATCTGGGTGATTCCGTCGAACCTAAACTCCCTTGAGTTCTTCGGCAAGATATAGTTGTTATACCATTCGTGTTCTGGGGTATACAGTTTACGAAGCAGCAACCTCACTTTCCAAACATCGTCAACGTCTGACAATTCCATCTTGAAAAATATCTTTATATTTTTTTAAACTAAGGTTCAAAAGTAGTATCAATTAGGGGATCAAGATGTCGTTCACCAGTTGACTTGATTAGAAATACTGCCGCAGGTTTGAATGGTTCGTCTGATCCAGACGTCCGTCGTAGCAAACTTGGCTCCAGCGTTTCAATCAATTTTGGCTATCTGTTTGAACTATTTCTGCCATTTTCGAAGAAGGGTTTGCATCTGCTAAAGCCTAAGTGATATCGTAAGTTTTTTTCGTCGCCAGTCGTCGTAAATCACCGAAAAGATCAACCACGAAATAGAAATGCACCTGAGAAAACTCGAATTTTCCGAGTTGAGTTAAAAAAAAAGCAGAAAACCTTTCTCCCGGAGATAACGCGACTGTCTCTACAAATTGCTCCCAGATCAAATCTGAAGACGAGTGCTAAAATCGACCTTAGTAATCTTCAAAATTAGAGAATAATACTAAGTAGTTATCTAGTCCATGTTGACCTACAAGCGTTTTCGAATCAGAAAATTGAAGGACATTCACTAAAAATAGTAGTCAAGATCACTAGATCACCAATAAAAATGGCGGAATAAAGATCGAGCTAGTGAAAAACTGGTAGAGGTTATTTCTAGATTGCTCCGGGAATTTCTATTCATTCTGGTCGGACAAAATTGTTTTCTCGAAAAAGAACAAAGCGGTTTCAACGGAAAAAGTGTGGTTCCCTAACAGTACCGTGATGTATTCACTTCGAGATGGAATATGAAACAAATTACCTGTAACTTCATGCATGGAGCGCAGCAGAGCATTCGTGGTTATTTTGGTCGATTTCCGTTGAATACTAACCATGAAATTCAGATACAGTTTGGTTCACATCTGAAAGGTTTGCGATAAGGTAACTATCGTTGAACTGCTTCGCAATCCTTTAGGTAGTGGTCACCCTTCTTTGGGAATAAGACGGAAACAATCTGTTTTGCACTCTAACAAGCGTTGTACCAATTCACCATCAATCCTTCTGTCTGGGATTCATCGTACTTTTTTATTGCCTTGTGGCCCTCATTAAATTTTCCGAGTATTCGTTTTAAATGTGGAAACAATTCAGATGGTGGTGTTTGATACATCGAATGCCCTCAAGTGTTACTCCCCTTCGACCGCAACCAATCCCATTTAGTAGACCAAAATGTGAGAACCGGACTGTTATCTCCTTATGTTCCTTATCGAACGTGTCTGACTAGATACTGCTGATTTTTGGTTTCAAAATCTATAACTTGCGCATTCAAAGCTGTGCATGTGTGCAAAGCACACAGCACGTGCACTTTCATCTGAATTGTTTATCAATCAGTAAGATCAGTGTTTCGTCTGATCCCACATTCCCTGTCACCGGACATTTTGTCGGATAAAGTCTAACTGTACGTCCATCGTGTAGTCGATCAAATGACGAAATGCCAAAATACTGAACATTAACCCAGATTGACTTTAATCAATAGGGTCGGTAGCAAGTTTCCTGAAACAAACCACTGAGATTCCGTTTTGCAAATGAGAACACTTTGAATGTGGACATAACCCAAATACCTGTTGATTTTGGGCGGTAATCTGCGTGAGACAGAAATACTGTGCGAGGCTTGATGATACGGATTTCCTTTGGTTCGCATGACTGTCACCATTTCTATTGTAGGTATCTTAAAAGGGTCATCAGAACACTCCTGCGCTTAAACTGTTCACCGTAGCAAGCAAAAAACTAAGTACCTTTTCTCATTGTGGTTGCTTTGGTCCGCTTCGCACACACCAACTATGACAAACACAATGTTCAAACAGCAACCCTCAGGTAGCGCATGACAATATTATTTGCATTTCTTTCTACAACCAGCGGTCCTTCAAGTATTGGTGGCTTAGTTCATAAGTAAAGTGGCTTTTATTTCGTTTTCCGCGCGGACCCCACAAGATCTAAGCATGCCGGTCGTTGGTGGGATGAAGTTAGAATGTGAACCCTTTCTGCCACTGGTGAGTAGTCAGGACATGCGCTTGTTATAGGTGGAACACCACCCACTATTGATCGTAACGTTCGCATCCTGATTTGCTGTTCTACTGGAATACTTCGAATAGAAGGAGTGTACCCTTGTTTCACTCTCACGAACGCTCACAAGTTGTGCTCCGGTCCAAGTGCCTTTGAAGTGAGTAAGTTGATCACTGTGCCATCGACCTCACGTTAGAAACGATTGAATTAACAAATCTAAGCGTTCAACCACAATCGCTTGTGACCCTCAGTTTTTCGTTCTCAATCCACAAAACCAGTGATACGGCATACAATTGGCCGATATAAAGCCTAAAGAATTGTTACTACTAAGAAAATTGCAAGTAGCACAAATGTTAACATAATGACGGATAAGATAACGCATCATACGGAACCGATTTCTACCGTGTTCACTTCGTATCTGATATAGAAATAATTACAAGTATTTTCTTCAGAAGGGTAGTTCGATTCTTTCGTTAGGAACACAACTTAATCAGTCATTACGCTCCTTCCTCTTACGCGCGACACCGTTGAAGGTTGTGTATAAACAACACCAATGCTGAAGTGAAATAACCGTTCAGTAGGGTAGGCTAAGAGAAATTGTGATTGATCATTATTTCCAGTATGTAGAATGGCACGAACAACCGGTTATTTTCGCCAATCTAATACTCCCGTCAACCAGCGACCCCCATCCTCTGGTAAATCACTCGCTTTCCTTTTCAGAAACTTGGATCACGTTGATGTGCAACCTCTCATTTACTTCTGCTTTGCCGGCGCACCGGATGATGAGTTTTTGTTTGGTTTCTCAGTCCAAAACTTACATCCTTTTTTCTTAAACCTCTATAGAACGCAATAGTGCACACTTCTGTAGTGAAACTCTCAGATTCATTATTTCAGTACCTTCCTTCTTAACGTAGAACTTATTAATGGGTTCTCTGTACTTTTTGTTAGAGGTTCCACCCTCATATTAGTTACCATCTGACTGAAAAGCATTTTCTAGCTACACTACAAAGGCGTTCACTCACGCGCCCCTGACTCATCACTCTAGGTTTACGTTGGGCGTGAAGTATGTGAACAGAACCGCAAGTGTTGTAAGGCGAGCCACTTATGGTGAATGCCATGCTCGGGCGTCCTTTGGTCACAGTGACAGGCTAATCCAGAAACGGTTACCGCCAACCGTGCCTGTAAATAAATATGGACGGGGCGAACGACAGGTATACGATAGGCCTTTCTTGTAGAGTCTCACTCGGATTCGCCCCATGGGTTATGCCAATCTGCAGACATTTTCGAATTGTCCGATCGGTTCATCGCTCATGGACTATATGAGATCAAAAGAATTTCTGTCAGCAGACGATTTTAATTACTATAGAAACCACTTTTAATACAGCCAATGTAATGTCTTTTGAGGTTGGCGTGTGCAAAAATAGCTGGGTCACATTGTAGCTATCGGACTTGTTGAGTTTCGTTGTGAGGCTTTTTACTGCGCCTTAATTGTTCTTTATTGCATACTCAAAGCTGGCGGGCGATCCACCTAGTGTGACAGGCCTGACAATCATTGTACCCAATTAGATTTTTGTCCTAGCTGTTATCTTAAAATCAACTCGAATGTGCTGACTGGATATTTCTCCAAGGTCTTCAGATGTATTCCTTTTGGACGGAATAACGTCAGTTGACAACCAATTCCTCGGCCTGTTGATCTTGATGCGAGCTATCCGTTGAACCGGGTGCATCATATTGTTACAATTCTCGATAGTTCTTTTGTTCGCATGGCGGTCTTATATTCGTTCGAAAATTCGTCCTCGGGAATAGTTAATAACAGTGCCTTGTATGACGTATTGCATACAACTATTGTCTTGTTATAAAATGGTAGTCCTGAGATAAAGAAAATATACCGACTGGAATGGGTATCCTTTCTGTACAGCCTCTTAATCAGCTTACCATCGGCTTTCTTTGCATTCTGTACTTTTTGAACATTGCTTCCGGTTCACAGATTCACATCGGTCATGAACTTCTTGTGTGAGTAAAGAGCGTTCATATCTTCCATAAGTCTACCAGTGATTTCTACACGTATCACTGGCGTATCATCAACCTGCTTCTACTAAATCTTACGTGGATCAACAAAGCTGGATTATATTTTGTCTTTTAGATATCGTATTAACAAGTTCGCAACAGCGTGAATGGTTTGCGAGTCCATTTTAGCATTGTTTGCTTACTGATAAATTAACCCTTTGAATGTGATGGAGACGGACAATAGATAAGACTTCTACAATCCCATCAACGTTGTGGAACGCTTTGTTCGAATCGGTTGAATGGGTAGTGTCAGTCGCATCACAACCGATGACACTTGAAATGTATTGCTAATTCTGGAATGTTTACGAATCCTTGTGATCCTACTAAAAAACCGACTTAAAAACAATAGGTGCGAGACCGGATACAAAATGACGGAGAGAATACAGACAAACTAGCCTTAAGATTTGGCAGCAATATCAGGCAGGTGTTGAATGATGTGGTCAATCTTGCTATTGGCGAATTATCTCACTTTTTTGCCTCATTATTATATGACAGTAACAAAAATCGTCTTTTTATCTGCTGTCTGACCGGGTCTACGATGGAATGCAAATTTTTACCTATAAATCCTTCGGGACAACCATTTTCCGTATAATTCAATTAATCTCGGACAGTATTGTCTGTTATACAGATATTTTACGCCCTGTTTACCAGATAACAAACCAGATTTCTTTTGTGTTTTCAAGGAACGAGAGTGACCAACCCATATCCTTTTTCTATGCGGTCGCCGATGCAAAGCCACGTTTACATTTGATAACCTATCGTCACGTTTCAATTTAGTGGTGATTTCATGTTGAACTGTGTCCAATTGAAATCAGTTTAAACGATAATGTGGTCATCGCTGCTTGAGATTAGATGAACAATATCGTCTATGGAACACTTGTCGACCTTGTAGTTACTGACGATATGATGGAGTTCAGTGATCTGTAGGTTGGGCATAAGTGCATCTACGGGTAACGGGTCTGGGAGCGAACCCAGCGTCACTCCAGCCTTTTGCCCGTAGAGCTCCACATTGAATTGATATTAAAAGTTAAAAGTACAAACTGATAACACTACTGATGGATGACTTGAGATTTGGTTGTTCCAACCTGAATATCATTCATATTTGATCGCATCCTCATCATCCAGATAGACTTTTCAGTCAGCGTGTTTTGAAGACAAGCACAAGACTAGAATTCCACCTCTGTTAGTGCTCATCAGTGGTATAGATCCTCACTAAGGCCTGAATTTGAACTGCGATCGCACTTTCATAGAATACCCATGTTTATCACTGACCTCACGACCAAGTAATCATACATGAACGTTCAGCCACTTTCACCAGTGAGTGATGATCGGGTTGTCCGACCGTCTGGTTTGGAGAAATGTACTACCAAGGAACTCTGTGCAGAACGAAACTTCAGTGTAATGCCTGTGTTCCTAAATCGGCTGGCTGGAAATTCCATCTGAATTCGAAAGTTGTGATCAAGTACGAGTGATTTTTGATCTAAATAATGGCTCTTTAGGCCTTTGCACAGAATTTCCTATATTAATTGAATTATTCTCGAAACTGATGAAATGATGAGCACTAACGTTTTCTAACGTCACGCTAGTAAATGGTTAGGTCACATTTATGGGGTTCATATTGTTGTTTTCGATATTCGGTGAATCAGTCGTGTCATCACATCTGATGCTGTCTTTTGGACTAAGTCTGGTGATGCATTCGGTTCCGATAGCTTCACTGGTCATCGAGCTAAAGTATGAGGTAACGGATTATACGTATTCATAGTCCGTTTCATTGGCAGTGCATCTGTATCTCTGTCAAACTTTCCACTGTTACCTACTCACCCTTCATCGGATGACTTCAGTAGATATTTCACCTATACGACCAGTATCAACATCACCATGTGCAGCAGTATATCAGTGGCTTTTGTCTGCGCCTGACTGCTTTATGGCCGTAGGGAGAGAAGCAGGTTCCATTTAGGAAGCAGAAAAACTGGAAGAAATGGAGCCTAAATACTAGAAATCACCTGCATTGAAATATGAACACTCAATATAAAGATCCGTACACCTTGCAGACAAGAAATCTAGGCTGTATGGGCACGCTAGACGTTATCATCCAGCCACCTTCCTTACAGTGTTCACTAAATTGACCACAGACAAGTGGACCAAGCAGTAGTAACACTTACATCGATTAGCCATCACCTCTGTTATGATATGCTAAACATTTTGGGAATGCTAGCGAGTACATGTCCATGAGGACGTTAATAAGCATGCAGTCGCCCTTACGACAGTAAACCTGTTTGCACAAAGTGCAGTACTCGCCCTAATTCATTCACTCTGCATTGGTAGGGTGATACGTGTTAACGTAGTAAAAGTCTCCATGCAGTCACAGAGTACCACCGCGCGTTTATGTATTAGCCAGTTAATACTGGATGAACGGGTACAATCGCGAGTTAGCTGTGCGTGTATGCCGGAGAAGGATATAAGGACGGAAAATCCAGTCTGTCTTTTTCGACCATTGCATTTGTTCATGTGTGTACAGCCCAAGCACTGACGGAAAAAGGACCAAATTTCCATCCGTGACAGTGCAAACGGTATTCTCCTAGTACCTATCGTCAATAACAAACTAGGACGGTCAACGTTGGACAGTTATCTGCAGCTCACTCAAATATTGTTCAACCATCAGCGCCACCGTTTTATCATCCAATCACTCATCCAACTTTAACAATCAGTATGGCGATTACAAGACCTGAGTGACTGCTCTGCTCTGTACAGCAGTACCTTCTGCTATGCTGAACAGAAAAGGGGAAACAGTGTCGTATTTCGGTGAATAGGTGCTATGTGTGTACTGTCTACCCTAGAATTGAACAAATGTTTGCTCTGTCATATCCGTACATGTATTGTTTCCTTTAAGTCTGTGTAATCAGCCATGTGGTTGCTTATTTAAGGCGATCGATTCACGTGTTAATTCGTACTCTCGCGTTCACTTTGCATCTTCGCTCGCGTGTGGTTGTTACCTGCACATAGTCCACTTCTTACAAAGCATACCATTTGGATTTACGGGCTAAAAGTGTCGCTTCAAAGAAGATTTTAAAGCGCGATTGACGAGAAGGAGGAGGAGTGAAAGAAACTCGTGTAAACTGTGTAACCAATATTGGAAGAAAACAGTCTAAGGAAAGCATTCGAATTATTGCATACCCACCCGTCAATATCGGCGCAAGGTAGTCGACAAGGACATCCGGAGTGCATTTGCAGGGAACATCTTGTGTACCTTCACACACACACTATGGTCCGCCATCATAGAGAGAGAGAGATAAAGTTAGAATAGAGTAACAAAGTATACTTTGCCTCTCCGATAGAACCCTATGGTACTCCAACATCCTGAACTTTCAGTTCAAATACTTTGATACTACCGCTCGAACCTAAAGCAGGTTTGTCTACTCTTTAACTGACTGACTGGTTAAACCAAAACACGTTTCTGCTAGTCCTTGGATTGTTCATGCTTCAACGACTTTCTCGTCACGCTCAAATTTCCCATTCCCGTGGTAACACCGATCAAAACTCAGAAACCAGAACGTAACATATCTGGCAGAAGATAATGTTTAGTGCGTTACTCATCACATACCACAAATGACTTTAACCGGCACAGCACCATGGTTAAAGAGAAACCAGCCAAGGTAGGAAAGCATATTTGACCTAGACGTTAAAATACCTGTAACAGGGGTTGAACACTATCGCGACTTGTATCCAGTTGGGTTGTTATTTCAAATAGTATTGTTTCAATAATCATCGCACAAGAACGTTGTGCAATATGCGGTGATACTGTGTTACTTTCACCGTGTGCTGACCTCTATAGCAGTAGTGTACAAAGTTTCCAGTCGAAAGATGGCTATCCCGTTGAATCTGTAAAATGCACCCTCTAAATCGGTATTTTCGGATCATCAAAGGTGGTGTCACTACAGGGTACTTTGTTGTAATTAACATTATCTCGTGTGCTAGTACTAATACTCGCTCAGACTCAAGGCTGAATTCAGAGTCCTTCTTGCACGTGATCAGCAGACAAACGTTTGATCGAACACCTATGCGACCTCGTGAATGTGTGTTTAGTCTAAATGATGATTGGTTGATTTTCTTGATTCGCGCCTAGAACTTCATTGGCTTACTACTTCGACTGTGTCTGGGCCCTCAGACACAATAAATTGCGCGTCTTCAGGGAAATGAATCAATGTCTATTCTTTCTCAACGCCGTTGCCAACCAGTGTTACACGATTGTACCTAACTTTTGTGAACCCGGAAATTCTGAAATGCATTGACACAACACATCACAATTTTCAACATCATGACATCTTTGCCATCCACATCCACGGCCGATCCGTTATCGCAAAACCCATTTCTGATCGGCTTGGCTACCACTTTCAATGTGACAAGTATCCCACTGGCGATTTTCCTTTTAATTTTGGTCTGCCTGTTATGCATATGTGCTTTGGTGCTTATTATTTTGTGTATTCGATCCGGTATTCGACGTGTTTATCTGACAAGGATAAAGAAAAAACGTTTGAAATCAATTTATTTGGATGAACTAGACATTATAGGATCAAAGACAAGTGAATACGGCCAACTGAGCTACATGTTTATGTACGAACTACCAACAAACGCATTAACCGTGGTGATTGGCGAGGCGAAAAACCTACCTTTTACGTCCGATCAGACTGGTTTCGATGCCTATGCCAGCCTCAAACTGATTCGAGAAAAGCACGGAAAGTCCGAGCAGGTAGGGAAGACGCAAAAAACAAGTATTATACGACATACTGATTGTCCACGGTGGCATCATAGTTGCACTTTTCAAATACCCCAGTCGGAGTTAAGTAGTATCAAGCTAGTGTTTGATATTTATGACTACGATAGCATTGGCCAAGATCGGAACTTAGGTCGTCTGATTGTTCCACTCGACCCTATTAGTATGGACGAGTATACGGGTGGTTTTTATGAAGACACTGGACCGTTGCAACCTGGAGAAGCCAAATTTGCCGGGCTGGGGCAAGTGTGTATTGGATTAACTTATCAATCCAAACTGGAGCTTCTGGAAGTATATATATATGAAGCTCGAAAATTGACTGTTGAGAAATTTGTGTCACAAGAGAAAAATCATCAGCTTGATATTCATATGGAACTACGGGCCAAAAGGAGATTGTTGGGCAGTTTTGAGACTAATTCGAAAACGGAATTGGTAAACCCTTATTTCAATGAGAAAGCGCAATTTCAGTTAAGAAAAAAATATCTGGATCGGGCCGTCTTAACCTGTTCGTTACGTAAACGAGGCCGGTTGGGTCGGAAGGAGGCAATAGCGTTTCTGCGCATCGGACCAACCTCCGAACAGAATGACGGTGTTAAACACTGGGAAGAGATGATACGTATCAGTCCCAGAACACACGTTATGTGGCACACATGGCTATCGAAGTTGCCGAAAACGAAAAAATGATGTGGCTCTCTCCGACCGGTGTTTTGAATACACCATAAAACGAAGTGGTAAAAACCTTGTGGTTACAAAATTCTCGGTGTGAAGAAAAAACTAATTTTGCAAGCAGTATGTGCCCAACTACTTTCTAAGATTAAATGTATTGCGGTAAAGTGTCATCCTTTTTATGATTTGTATTCGACTGCCCCTGTTCTCTGAATCTTTAGCCACATTTGCTTGGTCGTTTTTGTGAACGGACACAGTACAACGTCATCTAATAATTTTGTCTGTGGTTTCAAATTCATGATGAAAGTGACCAGTGAAAATGATGCAACCGTCAACTTGACGATCATTGTCCAGTTTCGGTCAATATATATATTCTTCATCTTAAAGGGTTTAGTCATATTGAACAACAGATCAGGCTACGCTTGGTTGAAACGTCAACCATATCTGGTTGTCTGGACACCGATGGATGTGTGCTGTTTACAATGCACCCGTAATGTACTGCTTTCTTGCGTGGAAGACGAATTTCATTCGTATAACCAGATCAACATTCTACGATATTGGGTTAACCTGGTGACTAATTCTAGAGGTTTCTGGAACAAGTGCGAAGCCACTACGACAGGGTGGCAGCGAAAACGTCTTCTAATATAGTCAAGTCTTTTCTCACCAAGAGATAAGAAACGGCCAAGTGGCAAGTGGTTGCTGGTTTAGTTAAGTGCCGAAACTTTTGTTTGTTCCGTGAAACACCTGTTGCGTGTGTATGGGCTAGTTACTTGGGTCATTTAGAACATCCAGTTCCGCTAACATCGACGAGAAGACAGGGCTCATTTGTGAGAGCATAGAGTAAACTCTGCATCCGTGGCGTTTGCGAAAGCTAGTCAATTCGAGCAGAAGGTGCTAATCAACAGTGTTTGGTCGTTGCCTATGTGGGGTGGAATCACTATTTGAATAATAAGGCTATCAGATACCCAACCTTCAGTGACAGTAATCTGGAAATCCCCGTACTTGATGCGATCTGTCGCTATAGGTTTCGTTAGCATGAACACATGCTTCTTATGTCACTCTGCATGACAAGTGGAACTTTGGTTGCAGAGTTCTGGTCTGCCATACAAGGCAACACGAAAACTAGACGATGATTTGACATCGGCGCATAAAGCAACTGAGGTCAAGGTTTACCTGGGGTGACTGAATGCGTCCACCCGGTTGGAATCCCAAGAACTCGCAACAGGTATGAGTATATATGTTGTTAGACACTGCATAAAACTGTAGCCGGTCGCACCTACGTAAGAAATTTGCTCCACTTGTGTTGTGACAACTATCTGGCAGGATGTTATGTAATTCCGCAATATCCGTTGGCGCGATGTCCATCTCTTCTGTTGGCTAGTCCAAAAGAGCACCTCTAAGAGAACTTTAACATCATTAGCAAACGCAAATAAGCCTGGTGCACACTTAGCGTAAACGTAAATAGACCCAGATTATCTTGTCCCACATGGACCTCGAATTTAGGTCACTCCGCTATGTCCGATTAATCTTAGGTCGCGTTGCAAAACACACCGTAATGCATACATAGTACAAAACTTGATGTGTAAACGCCTCATGGTTTTTTTTTCAGAATCATTTCATATTTTATAAAGTACATTTTTAATAGTAGGTTAATGTGAATTGGGGAGTGCCCACATTTAATCGCAGCTATCACGTTTAATTGGACTTTTCCAAATAACTTCGAGCAAAAGCACTATACCTGAGCTTAACCCTTGCAAAACTCATCGTTAGTAAAACTTCGCCATCGATGAGACTCAACAAGAATTAAACTTCAGTTCAGGGTTTTTCTGAAGATGTGTAGGCGGCAAGGTTCAGTTAAGTTGGAAAACTACTATAAAATATCAATGACGTCCAATTGTAATTAATCAGAATCTTCGACTATCCATTGGTAGTCAGTAAATTCGTGTTTCCATTCACACTGCAGATAAGTTTATCTGAGTTAAACAAGCGTGATCTGTATGCTCATTATTTCGCTATTTCATGGAAAATAGCTGTTTTTTCGAATTGTTCATAACTACTTACATCTACTGCGCTCCTAGAAAATCCTTACTACTGATTAAAGTAATTTTAGGGTTTAAAGTCGATGGTTAAATAATGAAAACTTTCGCACTACTAAGTATTTATGTGACAGGTTTGTAGGCTGAACTGAAGCACTGCAGCCATGTTTCGTAATATAAGAAACCCCAACTTTGACAACAAGTCTTGATTACTTCTGTTCAAATCGAAAACGCACCCAGGAGGAACGCTTTGTACTAGGTGACGCCTTAAGACTCCACAATGTGTGCGTAATGTAGAACAAAACATTGTTCCAATTTCTGATACACCAATCTGTATTCAAGTGATAGAGGATACATTAACATCTTTCTCTCCCAGCTAGCAGTGAAATGTTATAACCCGTTGATCAAGGAATTACCAGCGTTTTTAAATTGAAATCATAAGTTTTTTTCCAGATATGCACGTGTATCCACTGATACGAGTGCGTCAGCCAGCTAACAGCATCTGCATCGTAGGCACGTACAAACTGTACAGTAAGAAGGACTGGAAAGGCATTAACATCTGTATGCGTAGAAACTACGTTGAGGACAACTATGAACTTACTGAACCTATGTCAAAGACTGTCCTATTTGTTGGTCTCTGCTTCGATTCAGACGAAATCTTGGCACCGAAAGCCTTCACTACTATGAACAAAAATAGATTTCCTATAGACTGAACATCACCCACAATTAATCGCAGTTGACGCATTTCTATAGACCGCCCAGTAGGCCCCTTTCGAAAAGAACCACTAGACTCGAGTTCCGTTTTTAGTAGAGTTCGTCAGTAGTTCATATCCTTGCCACGACCGAGACTAGAACTCCGGCCACGCTTCCATGAGGCAACCATGTTGGCCACTTTACTACGCGCTCAATTAGGGTTATGTGTCACCTATATTGACAAGGGAAGAGAGATTTTTGCACGATACCTCTCCCTATCGGGTGTATGCTGAGTGTTTACATATAAAAGATTTCAACAGGCATGATGAAGTGAGCTGACAAAATTACCACAAAACCACGTCTGGAAGCAAAATAATGATCTCAGACGGCAAATTTCCACTGCAAACCGTAGCGCTACGTAGACATTTTCTAAGTTGAGTCGATGTCGGCCGGTCAAGCGGTGTAGAGTGACTGGTGGTAGCAAATCTTTGTTCAGTGTCATGATGTTTTGACTGGTATGAGTATTAGTAATTTCCCGTACCCATTTCAGGACATGCTCGTTGGATCGATCGCATACTTACTGCTTGTCCATGTACTTACAAACGACACAGATGGGGGTTTTCATCAAGCGCGAAATTCTTGACTAACCCGGCAAACAATAGATATCAAAAATATATTCATTGCTTAAACTGATGCCTTTGCCTGAATAAGTGGTTCACTACCTATGAGAATGGAAGTTTTAACTCCCCCTCTATACACATGAACTCACGCTAGGTGACCTGAATGAAATCAATATCCCGTCATCTAAACGAAGTAATGTAAGTTACAACCTGTGATCTTTTAATATGGTGAGGCCGCTGTTAAGTAATTCACGATAAATTGCATGGCGTTTGCCTGGTTATTATGGGGTGGTAAGTTATGAAATCGAAAAAAGCCATTTGCATACCCATTAGCATACTGAGCCTCTGTGGAAACCAATTTCACTGTACGGGGTAACGCGCACCAGGAATTGGACGGTAGTGCAGTGTTGCGATCGAAGAACGCGGATGGCACAAAGTTTGGTTATTCGACAAAGCAATACATGGGTTGAACATTTAAACAAGGCCATATACAAAACCACTCATTTGCACGCGGTATTTGGCCTTAGACCCCCTCGGCTGCCACAGACGTTAGTGCTCAGTTCCATTAAGTAGCAGGGACCATTATGGGTGATGCTGCACTCTGATGCTCCTTCCTGCATTTTTCCTGTGGCTTGTACGATGTCAAAATATATGCTCTGATCGCTTCTCTTCATGGCAACAGTAGTAGTTGTGAGGTAAACGAGGTTATTACAGTTTAACCGGCCCTATTTCACAGACCTGACTAAAACGTCATGCGGCCAAACATCGGCAATAACTCAGTTCTTCAGTTTCTCCTAAATACCGTTAGTAGATGAGATGGCGATATATCACAATAGTCGTTCATTGCATTCAACAAATTTCAAGGGACAGTACATTTTCAGGTTGCAGTACCGGAATTGGCAAATGCAACCTAAACACCGTGTACGCTGGCACAACACGTAGACAATATAGTTTGCTGAGTGTAAATCAAATGAATAAGTTCGACGTTGTTGGCATACCCACATTTTTTGGCGGTGTACTCTGCCAGGTTCGTGAATATGGTCCACTTTAGCTAACCCACGATTATTCAGGGGAAAGCACTTAATAAATGTTTACTTTACAGAGAGTCCGTGCTATTGGTCTTCGTGATTCGATGGCAAATAAATGTTCATTACCTTTTTCGAACAAGCTGTAGACATTCAACCTTTTGGTAAATCTTTATTGATAAGTCTATCCTTACTGATGAGTGGTAGTGGATTTCGGTTTTCATAATCAGTAGTCAAAATAACGTGATTCCAACTTAAAGATAAGTCCCAGTCGACGGATCATCGATCGGAGTTAACAGGACAGTTACTGTCTCCTCTCGAGACGACCGGACGACCTGACCATTACTCACAAACGAAAGTGGTTGAGTGTTCACATGTGATAATTCGGCCATGCCCAACGTGAACTGAATGGCGCAGTGATCAACACGGTTGTCTCATGAAATCGTGGCCTGAGTTCTACTATAGAAGAGATGCCGGTACGTCCCGGATATCCAGTTTTTGTGGTCAATCAGAAGTCCCGTTTTTACTAAATGGAATACAGCTGTGACAACAACTTTTATGTAGAAGGGACTAACAGATAACCAAAAGTGCAGGTAGCTGAATACAATAGGCTTGCACAGTTTCTCAAAAAAAAAAACAGTAATTTCAGAGTTTGGAGGAAACATCGACTATTGTTTCGTACCCACGGCCAGCAAAACTAACGTTTTACTAGTGATGTGAGTGTCTTCCCATGTGAAACTATGCCGTGTAAGCTCTCCCGTCATTCGCATCCGACATATATCAACCGCAATGATAGTAAAATGTAGCTGCCGACTAGCTTAGATTAATCAATAACACACGACACGAAAGCTCTCCATATATGACACCAACCTCACCCCCCACTTATTGGCCATCTGATCCTGTCAATTACTTCAGACACAAACAGGCTAACCTAACTACGATCAACCTTATGTGACCTCATCTCTTTTATTAATGTGACTTCGATCACGACGCTCTTGAATAAGGCCATGCGGAGCAGTGGAAACCATCTGGTCTTATCGTCATGTTGCTCTCAATTTATTGGTTAAATGAAACTTTACTTCATTTCACACAACGCCATCAATCGAAAACGTGTGATTAGTGTGGGGTCTACACAACAGTTCTTTATTGAATTAGAAAGCTTACGGATTGATCTGGAGCGTCAAGGTTATTCGCCAGTAGAACCAGGGCCATTGTTTTCAGGAGCGGTGAGCCAGTTTACAACGGCTAATCGTATAGCTTCACCCTACCTCAAAATTTTTCAGTTGCCAGTATTCATCAGGACAGTAAGCACTGACGTAAACACCAGCCTTATAGCCTATCGATGATAATTGCCTTGAGTTAGAAAACTCATCTCCGCGCGAGTGGAGTGGAAACGACTTCCTGATATCTTTATCACACATGGAGAAACTAGCCCGATGCCCACGACAGCATCTTGTGCAACTTTATCGAAGTCTGGCGGTTTACCGACTAGTTCCATCTAAATTTTGCATCTTTTTGTTTTTCGTTTCCGCTCCTACCAGCTTTTTCTTCAAGTTAACGAAGTGACTCAACTGTTTCTCCATGGAAAGTGGCAATATTTGTACAAAATCTAGCTCATCATATCCGTGTCTCCGCGTGATCTGTGTAGCTTAGTAAAGAGGTTGAATGACCTACATCAAATGGTGTGTGTTAAGTATAGAGCAGACCTCATTCGGAATAAATATACGCATCACAAGACAATCTAAGCATTAACCTTGCAAATAAAGGACTTGACGGCATAAGTTAGTGTGATCGGTACTCGATACACGTTCTCCATCGATAGCCTCACGACTGGTTGCCAACATTCAGACTAAACCACCCGGTTACAGTTACACGGACAGGATTGAAGTTGAAACAGATAGGCTAACAAGTCAGACCGCATCTATGTAACTGTGGGTGTGTGTATGAAAGGGAACAACGTGCACATTCAATTGATCATTCCAGAACACTCCAGATTGCTTGTAGTTGTCATGGCAGGATATTAAACAGTTGACGCTACACACGTTACAATGATTACACTTTATCTTAACCTTGTGATCACAAACTAGAGCTACCACAAGTGTGAAAGTTACCACAACTCCGATGCTGAAAAACAAAATCAATGGTCTTTCTTGACTACTTCTTAATTCAGCACATAAGCACATTGACGCGTTACATGAATATTGTTGATTGATTTAATCAATTCGCAGTTTCAACCCAAAGTGTACAGATAAGGAACGCTCAGTTTTGAGTTACAAACTGGACTACCTTCATTAACCGATATTTAAGGAATAAAAGCTTTTCTTGGCGTTCCATACAATGCTTAGTGATCGCGAGTATCAACTCGACGTATCGTTTTTATCTTAAAAAAACCACGAAGACAAATCATCACGGTCACCAATCAGTTCAAGATTCAAACATTGAGACAAGTATCTGCGATTACAAATTGTACTTTTGACCGGACTTCTTGCTAACTTTACATCTTAGAAATTGCCAATGAGCGAACCCTGTTTGTCTGGGAAATTTGACCACTCTGACAACCTCAATAAATTAATTCAAGCGAGCATAAAAGCATTATTGGGCAACTTTTTAGCAAGTCATTGTAGTTTAATTATGGTGATTATTATTGAATTGGATCAGTTTGTCTCTATCTTTGAGTTGAAACTGGCAAAATGACAATACGCATTATTCAGTACGACATGCATAATATAAAACGGCTTAGTCATGTAGAAGCTGACGGTATTTTTAGTTTTGAGGCAGCAATATTTCTCGAACGTGTATTATGTTCCATCTTAATAGTAAATATAATTATACCGAGTAGATGACATGACAGGCATGTGGTGCATGGTACATTTCACGGACGAACAGACAGTGGAAAACACGTAGCTGAACAGAACCGATCATACTAACAGACCCACAAATTGTCAAGCGCGACGAATGAGTAGCTTCAGTCAGAGTTATTTCTTTGTATACATTCCTAAGAATGCGAAATTGCCTTTTTTACATTATATGAACGCTTTGTTGACTTGCCCTAAACTTATGTTCACTTATTTCCAGCTCGACTAAGGCCTCACGATGACAGGAAAGTTTACTCATTCCGTTTTCTTTATTTCCATCTTTGTATTCGCCTCAGAACAGTTTTCATCCATAAATTTCAATTTATATAAAAGAAGTCGATTCTTTACATATCTCATTCCTAATTCCAATCTTTAGTATGATGGGGAACAGCTTTAGTTGACAATCCATCAGTCAGTATCTAGAATTGTGTCGATTAATATGATGTGAAAATCAAGCTGAACTTGTGCTGTGTTACAAGACCATTTAATTACGCTGGGCAAAAAATGCTAGTTCCTAAAGAACGTTCTTACATCCAGAAAGGTATTAAACTATCTTGTCAGCTTGATCCGGCTTGTCCGCGGATTCATCGCAAATTTGGCTCCACTGACAACGGATTATTTAGCAAACCTACTAATGAACCATACTGGATGATTACATAGCTGACAAGGGTAGTTAATACAGTCAGCGATAGCTGTGTGCCCTCCCACTTAAGCCAGCCTGAGCAGTAGACTGGATTGCTAAAGGTAATCCGCATCAGCGAAAGTCAGTTTGCCAGTACGTGTCAACTTAGCGAGAGCGGAACGCTGAGTGTACTACTACCACGCTGATGTCTTTTACTTTTGGTTACCGTACCCCGACTACAACTCTCAGTTCTTTGTGGACTCTGTAATCAAATATCTCGTCGGCCATCATGTCATGCTTAGATAGCTCCACGGTACATTGTGTTGTTCAGTAAGATATATGTGATCTGGTCAAATGATATGGATGAGATAGATTGTTGTGATCACACTGTCGGTGGTTGAGGCACAATTCACTGTGCCAAGTGGGGTGGACGAACAAAGACCATTCAACAGTTCGAATCGGAACGCTGATTGACTGGACAACTAGAATTCATAGATGGTTGTTACACCCTTATGTAACTTTGAAACTCTGGATACACCGTTTCTACTTCGCCTCGAATTTATTCGCGATACTCACTAGTAATAAAAATGGTATTAATAACAGCGGCAGTGTGGTGTTGTAGGTATATGATCTGAATACATCACTTACGACTGTAACGTGCATTGTTTGACTTACGGCTTCTTTTGAGCATCCATTCGTGGTATTTCTTTCTCGGATGCCGCAGACTGAATCCACAAGGTACGGTGTCCGGTGTAGCGCAATACATATACAAAACCGCAGAAGCCTTGGGTCTGAGAGAACCCTTCTATTTCGTATTGTGGCGGCAAAACATTTCTCCAATGTTGAAGGAATGATCTCTTGTATTGTTTCCGAGCGTTCAATTTTGTGTTGATCTACCCGTAGTTACTCATACTACAAAGATGTTCCATACTGAAGCGCCATGCACACAAGGAGTATCAACACGTTGTACTCCGCTTGTAACCTTACCTAAGCTATCAACTTTCCTCTCGTTCCTGTTACATTTGAATACAACTGTTGGCCTATTCCAATTTCTGCCATTAATTTCACATTCATCTCATATTCACAGGATCTACCAGAAAAATGTCATAGAAAGGGAAAGCAGCTTCTGAAATGGACCTTGTGCTCATCACCGGTGACCCCGGGACCAAGGATATACAGTAATTGTTGGGAGTTTATTTCACCTTCGGTGTGTAGCACGTGTGGCGAAGCGGACTACACCGGAAAACAGATCAGTGGGTCAAATGACGTGGTTGCACTGCCAGCCCCGTATTTGAGCTCCATAAACTAGGCAGTCATTACTTGTTAATTATGCACACATCTATAATAATTGACAGCTCCAATTGTTCCTTCAACCGCTTAACGTTAAATCCCGCATCAACGTGTTCACATACATGTCTTTCCTTTAGGTTTGATGCAGAAAGTGTGGTTTCAAATATAGACTCCGGGAAGAAGATAAGAGGTACGTAACTGATAGATCGAGTATATGATACCACAGACTCTGTGGCGCCTGGTGCTATGGCGCTGCTATTTTCCGAAAGTGTTCCACCACACGATACAGTACGGAAGGAAAGCCATTCCATTTTAACTTTAACGATACAATTATCTTCAGTTTATGAGCTTAATCAAAAGCGAGAGTTTGTTAGCTATCACATACCAAGCAAACTGTGGTTGTGCTTGTTTTCTTTTCAGTGATAATTCACATTAACATTAACTGCCCCCCCCACAATCCTTGAAATTACACAGTGCTTTGTGTCAGTGGGCGAGAACAATGTCCTTATTACTCATCACAATCTGTGAAGATAAAGTTCAGATGACTATCGCTCTCTTTATATGTACGTTTCAAATCCTATCAATCCGCACTTGGTGCCTCAAGCACTCGTTGGTCTTTAGCTAGTCTCACCTAACGATTGTCACCGTAGTGGCGCACCCGGTTACCCATTTCAGTGCTCTGAGCACGTTTTCACATAGGAAACACAAGCAATAGTGTTTCGTTGACGAAGCGAAAACCGATGATCAAGTAACCGAAGATATTCAGTGACATATCACATACAAGGCACTCGCCGTTACGACGAATGTGAACTCCAAATCGTGGGTCAACAGACATCGAAGTATTAAGGTGATATCCAGTGTCACTCATCACATTCGCATCAAAAGACCTCCGTATCAATAAGGCCTAGCCAGTAAGCTGTCGAAAACGGACTTCCAGCACATGCCTGAATTCAGAACAATGCATTGTACCGAAAGTTCAGGGATCTCGTCTTCACGGATGGCCCCGAAACCATCAAGTGACTGCCGCCCATGTTGTGATTATCACGAAATCAACAAACAACCAAGCTGACAGGTACATGATCCCGCACATGAGAGAAACAACTACTTGCTTATGGGGGAAAACCAGTTGAAACACAATAGATTTAATACGAGCATACCACTGGCTTCCGGCAGTCAAAGACGACATACATAAAACCGCCGTCATCACCACATTCGACTATTGCGAACCTTTTCGAAGGCTGTTTGGTATGAGGAGCACTACTCAAACGTTTCAAAACTTATCTCATGAAGCCACAGCTGGTTCGGACTTTGTACAGTAGTACATGGATGATGTGTTGGTGGTTTGTTCGTCACACGGAGAATGTCTTATACATCGTCGTGTTTCATTAACGAGGTTGACCCAACCAAGCGTTACAATAAACTCTATCAGACGTAAACTAGGTAAGGCCGCCATTGAGTTTCTGGATCACCAGATATCAGAAAACGGAATCGTTGCATTAAAGGATGAAGTCAGAATCATCCGCGCGCACATCAGGTCAGGTTACTTTTGCTAGCTCCAACGTTTTAATGGTCTGCTCAACTACAGTAGGCGTTTCTTGCCTTTCTGTGAAATCTTAATGCAGCCAGAGACCGTTCTTTTCCACGGATATGAACGTGGGGGTTCAGATAAACTGCATGCCTTGTTTTTGAGTTCAAAGATTTGACTGCTAACTTACCCCTTCTTGTTCATCCCAACCTAAACGCATCTTCGTTAATTTTGAGCGACGCACCCACCACAGCCTTCAGCGTCGTGTTAGAGTAGTTTATTGTCGATCATCGACAGTCTTCATCCTTCTTCTCCAAACGATTGTCACCGGAGAAAACCCACTACAATACATGGTAACTGGTTACTTGATATCCGTCTAGGCATCGGCCAATTCTGTCATTCGACGGAGGATAGGATATTCGTCGTTTACCTTGACTACAAAACGCTAGTCTACCCTTTCTGTCCCCTCTCTCTAAGCGTCGTTCGAAAAGTACCTTAATTAAGAAGTCAAGAACCTGGGTTATATTCCTCGGTTAGCCGCTACTATGTGTCAGGTATCAAGGGCGAGAATGACCGCCATGTACGCTGGTTATCGTATACAAATCCTTACCTCACTTGCCAACAATATCATTCATTTGGCAACCATGGACACTACGCCACCCGCTGTTGCAGAAACTGGCCACCTTCTTCAAAGAAACTCACAAGTCCGATCATACTGCCGATATCTTCAAGAAGAGAAATCATTCATAACATCCCTCGGAGGATACTATAGACATTGTATCGATGCACAATACAGCATTCGATAAATTGCATATCTACCTTAGGTATTTTTCTATAAAAGGGTGCAGGTTTTTCTCACATTCCCGTCAAACTATTGGGTACCTAACAGAATAAAACCGTCCGACTTCCTCCTTTACGGGGGTTAACTACCTCAACAGACCTACAAACATACTGCCGAATGGTTATTTTCGATAAAGTTAGATTGTGATTCATCTGAACCACGCAATACATGAAAAGCAGTGGTGTCCAAAAAACTGTGGCACTAGTACTCATGTGCGCTCAAATCTCTCTATGTCGATCGCAAGAGTAACCTACGCTGATTCTTCGACTGGTTGAACTTTAGTGGAAACCATCATATTTAACATTGCCGCGCTTGGCTAGACACCATATCTGGAGTAGTGTACATAGTTGGACAAAAATGAACAAATCAGTCGGAATTGATTCGACCTGAAAAGAAGGGTTTTCATTGTACGATGATTTAACTTCCCATACATGAATTATCGGTTCGCCGCAACATTATCATCTTGAGAAATTCAATTATTCTGGAGTAATAATAATGGCAATGAATTTTGTCGTAATAGATAGTTAAAAGTGAAACCACTTGTGGCGTGACCCCTAAAAACCAAGTCATACATTCTCGTCCAACGGACAACAGCCCAAACTTGTGGATAATCACTATCAATGAAAACCTCTCTTTTCAGGTCGAATCAATTCCGATTGATTTGTTCATTTTTTGTCCAACTGTGTACACTACATCAGATGTGGTGTCTGGTCAAGCGCAGCAATGCCAAATATGATGGTTTCCCTTAAAGTTCTATCAGTCGAAGAATCAACGTAGGTTATTCTTGCGATTGATATAGAGTTTTGAGCGCACGTGAATACTAGTGCCGTAATTTTTCGGGTAAATCTTGAACCACCCTATCCGCTTCCCGCATTTCTACTAATACCCTACTGTTGGTACGCGAAGAGGTAGATGTCTCTGTCGGTGGATTTTTGTTGAATCGAATGAGCTGGTGATTGACGTGATCAGTTTTTATTACAACCATCACAGAATTATTTTCGGGAGATGTGCAAAAACAAGCAGGTGAATTCGCTCTGGTTGAGTGGACGTTCGGCCAATGCGTTTGTAGAACTGCAGCTGTTTGTGAGCATGCCATGTCATGTCCTTGCCAACTAGCCGACTATATTGTCACTGTCCAGTGTTTTCGAACATTTCCGCTGTGACATCTTCCGTGCCGTATAATTAGGTTTTCCAGCGCTGACGAGATTCACAGTTCTGCTTGAGAAGTTAACAGTTCGGGCCTATGGACAGGCACATATTTACGTCGTAAACATTTTCGCAAACATTTCGGCTATTTTGAGGATGTGAACTTCGAATATCATTTGGTTGATAGAAGGTGTTGACGTTGATTAGTTAGTTAGACACCAAGGATATACACTGCGATTTAATACCTTGGAATCGGTTGTAGAACGGGGACAGTTGCATAAGCTAAGGTAATGTCTGTAATGAGATTTTACTGGAGCGGTTTCCAGATTGGAGAGCGTTCACCTAATGAGAGCTCAGCCACAGGCTTTTTCAAACGGAACCTTGATCGACCGACACCAGCCAATCAAAAGAGCGATCGGCTACTACTTCAAATTTGTTTGTTACATGTGGTTGGGAAAGCAACTTGTTTAAGCGCTTGTCGAGTTTAAACAGGCACATTGCTCGAGTCAATGTTGGAAGGCAAGCAACCCTCAGCTGGCCCTCGCAATATGACTGGCTAACGTTATCAATGGCGGTCATTTGAGATGAAATTTGAGTAAGACATTGTTCAATTCCCGCCGAGTTATCACAATTTTTTGGTTCAATCACCTATAGCTGTGCATCAAGTTTGGAAGAGTAAGAACTAGTCAATTCTTCACGCAAGATGAGAATGTAGGTATGTATGTATTCAGAATGATAACGAAATATTTAGAAACATGTTCTGTGAAGATAATAAACAACACCTCCTTAATCTGATGTTGCATAGAGATTCATGTAGCTACTTCAGTTCGCCCACAAATTCTCCAATGTTTCAATTTTCGTCGATGAACGTAATTTTAGGTCGGATGATTTCGTAATAACATCTGTTCTGTAGACTTAACTATCGCATCTGTATTCTGAATATCGTTAGCTGCATACAGTCGTAGTACTTGAAATGATCAATTTCACCTTTGCACTGTGAAATCAAGCTTACTCCAGCTGGGAGTAAATGATGGGACCTAAAAAAGCATAATGAACCAACAGAAATGAGACAATTGAGGGTCCATTTTCATATCGGAGGAAGTAGTAACGAACAGGTTAGTTGAAACGCAATGCGAACATTGACCAATAACAGAACTGTCTGCATCTCTACGCTTCTGGTCAAGCAAGCATTAGTACGGTTTGCCAACCCGAAAGTGATCTCTGAAGGCAAAGCTTCATGCGATGCGTTCTACTGCTGGTGGTACTCAGCACCAGCTTAGAGCCAACATGACGGAAGAGCTTTCAAACTGGGTCCAACTCACTGTTATGCAGCCAAGCAGACTGACAGTCAATGACCAAATAGAATCGACGCCATCGACTGCGAAGCATTGTCTGATGATACATCCGCGGTCGACCAAACAAATAATTTCTGGGTTCTGTTTACATCCGTACGAAAAAACTCCTGTCACGAAGTGCAGAGGAAATCGCATTTCGAAACCATTACTAAGTCTTGTGCGTACAAAAAGAATTGTGTTGTTAGGTTGATGCTTCCTTGGTAGCTGACAAATTGTGAACTATGTGCTTTCGTTTGGTTGTGATTCGGAGTATTACTTATTAAGGCTGTTTGCAGCAAATAACCGTAAGGATATAGCGAACTCTGCACAAGTACAATCGTATAATTTTTTAATGGTTCAAGCTTCCATATTTTATGAAGGTGATAGAGCCATAGCCAAATATACTTATATGAGGGAGCATAATCGAATAAAAATCAATCGTGTTCCAATCTCTACTGACAGCATCTGTAATATAGTCAAGTTCAACAAAGGATGTGGGTTTCTAAATCTTTACTCCAAGATACCAACTTCTTCTGCTATAAGTTTGTCAGTTGCTTAGTTTCCGACACCATATCACAAAAATCGTACACGTTTTGTATTTGGTTTAAACTTATACTTGTCGACGATTTGGGCATAACTGTATTCACTCAGGTGAAGACTGTATACTCTTTTTCCATTTTGGCTGCCTAGTCATTCGTACTGTTATTTGTTCAGACTGCAATTACTCAATGACCGTTCCTTCCCGGTACTTTCATTCATTCCTGTTGAGCACAAAGTAGCCTAATTCTCGGTTTTTTATCACTTTGGTTATGTACAGGGTAATCAAGTAAAGGTCAATAGTGTGGCGGATGTATAATAGTAATAAATATCACATCCGCTAAATTGGTAAACCAGCTTCAGCTTCCCTAATATATTGCAAGAATCTGCGCAAAATGCACACTACAACACACTAAAGGTAGACCAATATACTTCCCAGCATATAGATACTCGCAAAGAAGGCGAAATAGTTGTTCGGTAACAGATAGGTAGAATGTGATGGACTAAATATGAGCTAAACGACCGCTTATTATTTCAAACTGAACAACACACAGTTGATCGCAGCGTTTGCACACAGATAGGCCTTTGGCTACCCCCATTTCGATGGGAAGGGCTAGATTCAAGTTTCGCTGTTATTAGAGCTCATCGGCAGTACATATTCTTGTCCGGATCGGAATTTGCACTCTGACCGTCGTGCTTGGGAGACTAGCGTTTTGATCACAACACCGGTAAACTCACAATAGGCGTAACCGAATCACCAAATCCAAACGCTCAACTACAACCTTGTATGAACAATGTTAATCTTGCCGATCATTTCGAAAGGAGAATGAACAGAACTGTTCTGTTCTATCCAATCGATCATCCCGTGATTAGGACTTCTCAGTTAGGCTGAAGTTACTGTCTTCATTGAAATAACCTAGATCCCCGAACTTTCACTACTGAACCGCTTATTAAATGGCTTTTGTCCCAAGTCACGTCTATATGACTATGCCGCTGGCGGTTTTATGTCAAGCCGCAGTTGTTCATTTGGTTTTTTGGAGTTTCCGTTAAACGGTATGAGACAAGACAACTAAGCAGGTTGTCCTGGTATAACGGTGTTTTCGGACCACACAAGGTTCTTTGTATGGTAAGTTGAAATAGGTAGTATGTGTTCAAAAATCAAAAACGGCCGAAATCAAAAGGCTGCTTTCAAGCTTGTTGTGACAAACTAGGTGTGAATTCCCAGTGAAGTTCGACCACCTGTCCTACTACAGAAACGGTGGATGCTTAAAATTGAAAACAATAAGTCATCTGCGAGTTACTTAGATCGTTTGTATCCGGCGCGATGAAGTCCACAAATTAGTGCGGATCGTCGAATGGCCCTCCATTAGATAAAAGACAGTATGACGCTCCAATCAATATCTACTGTGGTACAAATCAAGGTTTGATTCGTAATGAACGATCAGATATATCGCTTAAATCGTCCGCCTATCGTCACTGGTCGATGACATTTAGTCATACTGGTGTTGTGATCCAAGAACGCGGATGGCACAAGGGTTATTTATT
>LUCH01017423.1:0-40445 GCA_013368495.1 Paragonimus heterotremus
GCTGAACTCCATTGCAAAAGTAAGGCGTCATCAACAAGACAGCTCCTTCAAGACTTTCACTGTCCCGCGTCACTAAGTGCACTCACTTCACAGACAAGTCGGAAAAACAATGACAATATTCACGCCACTGAGCTCGGTTAACCGCCATCTCACCTAACGTCTCAAGCTACTGACTCTGCGAGTCGCGAGGGCCACAACGTCAGAGTACCCGTCAGTTGGTATTTCACCGGAATGGATTAAACGGACGGACCAAAAATCACCTCCAAGTGACCAGTTAAGTACCTTGTGTTTCCGGCGGTCAGCGCACTACTGCACTGACTTGCCTCCATTTTCTGACAACTCGTCTTTGATCTGTGAAACCCTTCTGAGAGTTGACGGCGATCGCTGCGGAATAAGATCCTCCTATTTTCACTGTTTGGGTACACTACAGAAACAGCAAATTCTTCGTTTTTCCCCGCCATTAGCATTAAGATGATAAAATCGTTATCGCTGAACCAATCCCTCCGGAACGTATTTGAGAGGAATGGGCACAGCTTGTTGAACAGTTATTTTCTGCTTTGAGTTCTCCGGTCACCTACCCATCAGCCTTCGCTGTTAGCTGGCCGATTTACAATGGGTAGATTCATAAATGTCAGTTAACCAACTGGTACAAGCCATCCTACTATCCGTATTATATTCATACCCGGACGTCATTCGAGTGATGTGTCTCCCTGACCTTGTATGTTGATGAAGTCAAGTGAGGGGTGACAATCGCTTCATGCAGGAGTCCAGGTCGTGACATCGCTCACATCTAGCTGGAAACGGATGTCTACAACAAACAACTCGTGGACCAGATGGTCATCGGTTTTACTGTACCACTACCGTAGAGCCCAATGACATCCAGATAAGCTTTCGAGCCTCGCCAGAAAGAAACTGTTGGACACCCACCAACGTCGGAAGAAGTGTGGCGGAGAGTTCACGATGAAACTACCGACGGTATTCACCAAGAAGACCAGCGAACTTACCGTGGTACTCGGAATTAGAGACTTCGGACTTACCTAGAAATCGCACGTGTATCGAAACCTTCCGTGTTAGTAATAAGGAGAGGACTTCGGAATGGTTGTAACACGCCGTGGCTATTTGTGAGAAGTGAACCCGGATTTATAGATGTGCACCAGCAGTTGAAAAACCAGACTGTCATTGGCTGACCTCACTGGCACGTGCATTGATGGGTGCTGATTGGTGAAATGCAGAACGAGGAAGTTGGCGAACAGCGGAAGATGTAACGTTGAAACTGTTTGTCCAATCCTGATGTGGCATCATAAAGCGACGTTTGGATTGGTCCCGTGCTAGATCGTCTATTGTGTCGGGGCACTGGACAAGCGGTAAATCGAATAGATTTCAGGGCAACCTATCTCCTTTGAGAAGCCTCCGTATTCATGTTTGCTAATCGTGCTGATAGTCTGAACACATTAGACTCTTCTGTTGTAGGAAATTCTATTCCTTCCACTGCTTTGTTTCCAGTGTTTCGGAAGTGAGTACAGCCTCTGTGTCTCCGATTAATTGAGGCATTATTTGGGCCGATTATTTCTACAGTCGTACTACCTAGCGTAAGAGTGGTCAATTCTTCGACAAATTGTAGATCGTTTCCAGGAAATATATCACGTCCGTTGAATTCATACACTGTTGCAATGCTTTCAGGCGCCTGGATATAAAAAGTATCACTCGTTGCGTAGTAAGAGACATTCCTGTACTGAAGCAGAAAGTTATTCAGAAGCGCATTCAATACAGTAAATGTTTTAGGATTAGTAGATCTCACGGCATTTATAAGCGTTTTTACCAGTTTTTCTGCAACACCGTTGGAGCATGGATGCTTAAACTCTGTTCGTAAGTGACAACACCCGGTGTTATCATACCACTATTTTATTTCAACGGAATAAAACTGTGATCTGTTATCTGTCACCGAGGCCTTATGAATTGAGACATTTACGAAGTACCTGCATAGTAAGTGACTTAAAAGATGCAATTGTAATGAATACTTCCTGCCACCGTTAGTACAACTTAATCAATGCGAAAACATACTATATACCGAGAAGTGTTCTAAACTAGTCAGCATACACGTGTTGTCATGGTGGGTAACTGTCCGACTAGGGTTTCCAATTATTCGGCCTCGTCTTTATTTTGTGGTGGCAGAAATCGCAGTTCATTGCAATGCTCTCGATATCCGCCTTCATCGCCGACCGCCAAAACATCTTCCCAACCAATGGTTTCATTTTCCCCTTCGTCAGTTGCAACCATGCATCCAGCAGAGAAGCAACCAGGCCCATGTAACAAACGACCTTGATATTGGACGTTGTCTTGTTGTGAAATGCAATTGACTCGAGTTTCTTTCTCATAGAGCTCGTCAGTAGTGCATATCATCGCCACTGCCGGGACTAGAAATCGTGCCACGCTTTCATGAGGCAACCGTGTTGAACACTGCGCCACTGACCTCGCATTAGGCACGATCGAATTATCATATGTGAACGCTCAGCCACTTTCGCTTGTGAGTAGTGATCTAATGGGAGCGAAACCCGAGCCTAGTGCTTCATTTCGAGAGGGGCTGACTGGAAAGTCTGTGGGAATGCGACAGCTGCAATCGCTTGTGGGTGATGTTCAACTCGAAGTTAAATAAATCCTCCAATACTCATAAGTAATCTGAAACATCGCCTAGCACGTTTAAGGAGATCGGAGATTTCGACCTATCGAGGAAGTCCTAATCGCGGGGTTGCCGATTGGAGTTAACAGACAGTAACTGTGTATCCTATCGAGACGACCGAGCAACCTAATCATCACAAAAAAGCGAAAGTGGCTGAGCGTTCCCATATGATAAAATACAATTCCTTGACAAGTTAAAGACACGAAAAGCAACGGAATGTGTTCCAGCGTCTGAAAGTGTGATTTTACGGCTTGAGTATCAATTAAAGTGACCAGTTAGTATGACTCGAGAATATTTCTGTCACCATGCACCATCTACCTACCACGTATTTTTCTCTCTGCTACTCGCTTTTGTGGGCGGAACGAAGCGACTTTTTCTGCCCGTTTTTGAGTCTGACTACCGTTCAACTAAAGGGGTCAGTCGCGTTATTCTTCGGACCAGAGCCTTTGTTTGGCTAAACTGAAGACGGAAATTCAAGTTCTGACATGTACTATCTATTCCGTTATCAACCCAGCAGATTAATCCGACTGTTTGTAACAATTATGTTCATTGCACCATTAAATGCCTTACATAGGTTTGCCTAAGCGATAGGCGTCTTAGGTCGATATGCCAGCACTATCAACAGGGATTCACCTTCATTCCAACTTAGGTCCAAAGTCAAAGATCACGAAGTCAAATCAGTCAAATCAGCATATGACAGCTGGCTGTCACCTCACCAGTTTCCCACGCGTCGGAACTAGATTCAGCACACAGAATAGTCAGCTTCCAAGTCTAGATACTGGATTGCTGATTACAACACTTTGCACGTAATTTCAGCAAAAGCAGTAAGCATCTAATTAACATCAAAAGAATGTGTAAACAAACTGTGATGTGGACAATGACTAAATAAAGCAAATACACTTACAACGATGGTTTAGGCCAAATACAGAGATGTAATCCGTGTATGTGTGTGTGTTGTCAAACAGCAATACCTTGTCGTCAGCATAATCAAGATCAGTCAGCCTTGCGCCAGGTAGGAGGTCCACACACGCATCATTTGAGTGCCACAGACAGTCCTCCATTATTTCGTTCATGACGAAATTGAACAAAAAATGGTGAAAGGAGACAGCCTTGAAGAACGCCACTCCTGGTGCTGAAACTGTCAGATAGCTCACTGTAAACCCTAACCTGAGCCGAAGTATGGGAGTAAAGCGCCAACAGTATGTTCGTAATCAACTTACGCTCATTCTTCCTGATGAAATCGTTTCGTGACCCGTGGGCGCACAGTGTACGGTTTACCCCGAACTTAAATTGAACTTCGAGCTCATCTCATTACAAAATGTGATGTTCATGTAAGAATCTAAGCAGTAAGATAAACGGAGCAACAGTTTGGCTTTTCTGATTGGGTGGTAGGGGAATAATAACTAGCTGATGGTAGATTGAATAACGTTTTGGTTTTCTTATTATGCACAGTAAATTCATAACTAGCAAGTAAATCATGTTCGTTCTTTTTGAGTCATCACTAGTGATTTGTTAGTGTTCTCACAGTCCATCTGTTTGTGTGCCTTAACACATGCATACACTATGTTTCACTTGCATCATGTTCAAGCGTATTGAGTGACCGTGTCACATGCAGCTAAAGAGGAGGCATTCACGAGTGAATGGTGCACTAATCAGAATTCGGAGTTCATATAAGTGGTTTTCAACGGAAACGAGAAGAATGTTTTTTTCTGAAAGTTCAGTACTCCCTCCTCAGGGAATGAGAACAATACGAGCAGTAGGACGATGCTTGCTAGGATTTGTTTCATTATTTTCGTTTCTTAAAAGCAGACCAACCACCACCTATCAGTACAACAGAAAATAGTAGGTTGATCTTTTTAGAAAAGCGGTCCAACTTATTTTAGTTCACGTGATAATGAAACAAAAATGAATGTTATTTAGAAATCATCAGTAGTATTATTTGCGTTTGTACTTGTTTGTAAATGCGCCGCATCTCGGTTTATTAAACTATTATGAGAAATATATTACCGTATTGGGCTTGGCTTGTACATCAAACAGGTAAGCGACCAAGTCAACTACACAATCAGTAAATTAGAAGTTCTAGATGCGGCGATCCATAATGTCAAGTTGATAATCAAGCAACCACCAAGTTCGTCAATTCGCGCTGCACAATTTCACTGTCAGTATACCGGATTCGTCGGCAACTTGGAAAGTTTATTGATCTACAGTCCAAATGATGCTGTATACCACGTTGTTGCTAGAAATGAAGCAGGTATGTCGGCTTATACAAACGTGGTAGATGTCCAAATCAATTGGCTAGAAGTATCACCCCAGCTGAGTCGAGGTAAATTATATTGTCTCGTTCAACCAAAAAGTTCTCCCATTGTGACCGAACGGGTTGTTTCACAGTTGCCGCCACAAAACGACATAATTGCAATCGGTGCACCCATCCCTGGTATGCCTCTTATGACCGACTGTCCATCCGCACCAACTATCTCTGTCAAACCTGACTTGGATGCACGACTTCCAGTACAAGGTTCCCGGTTGGAAATTATCTGTGAGGCTTCTGCCACTTCCAAACGTCTACCACTCAAGCTATTTTACTTGACGACCAAATTTTCCATCATCGTATGCGCCAACGACGATAATTCACACGGAGATAGAACCACTACGTTGGTTGAACAAGAACAATCTTGTAACACCGTATCCCCAGGTGACGTCGCATGCAATGACACAACTGTATCAAACCAGATAAGTAATATATATTACCATTCAACATGTCTCATAAAGCAGCAACAAAACGGAAATCCCCCATACAGACAAATACGTCTGACCGTAACCAAGCTACGTCCAGTGGATTTTCATGCGAAAACATTTTGTAAAACACTTGACCTCTATTCGGACACGACTGAATCCACTGACTCTGGATCACATCTCTATACTCCAGTAAATACCATTCGTTTTCAAATGCCGCCTCAAATAATAGAGTTCCACTTCAATTCAGATTCTCAAATTTGGGTTTGCGACATTATGGCATTTCCAAATTTGCAGTCGGGTTCAGTCAAAGTGTTGCATGCAGAGCCAAGTTGGCTTCGAAGGCAACTAGATCTATTCAGTACAGAAAAGGATTCAGATCAACCCGGTTTGAAGCACAGTCATTTGCTCCCAGACTTGAGTCAGCTTAACATTTATCCGTATTTCACCAGGCTGCTTTTCCAACCGGCCTATCGGATCCCTGGTGGTCTTCGACGTGGAGAGGCACACCTGAGATGCAGCCTGAACCATGTCTACCGCGATCTGCTCACTGTTATTACAACTGGTTTGGTCGTTGAGGAACCGGTCATGGAGTTCCCCGAGATAACCGTTTCGGGCGGAGTGAGTTATCAAGATTGTGAATTCCTTACGAAAACTAGTATTCAACAAGTCAGCGTACATCGACAAATTAAAACTACCTGGCTACAGTACGATGTAAGCTTGGTTGTGTTCGTTTTGATGCAACGCGTGGGGTCAAAGTGGGTCCAGACGAATGAGGACAAACAAATTCGATCACGACTGTTCGGTCCATGGGCAATGACCACCAGATCGAGGGTGAACATTGTGCCACTAACTTCAAGAGGTGTAAATTTTCTATTAACTCTCCCCATAGCGCCAAATGTGGTGAGTTCATTGTTGTGTATGCGAATAAGAGTTATTTTCCTTCCTAATAACATGGTTCAATAAATTTCTGGACCTGACCAAAAAGAAACCTGAGAATTATGTATCTTCCCTCTGCTTTTCAAAACGGCAGCATATCTACACTGATATGCCAATCGAGTATGTATAGACCATGAATCAATGGTAACTCATTCTTTGTGGCTTCTTCAATCCAGCTTCATTCTCAATATATGGCATCATTACTAATGAGTAGTTTGGCAGATTGATGATTTTAGATGAGACCCAGCTGTGAAAAGTCAGGGCTCCGGCTGGATTCGAAACAGCGACCGAAACACCATACCTCTACGCGACAAGCGCTCTACCAGCTGAATTGCAAAGCCACGACAGGAGCCCGGAAATTTCACATGTAGACTCGGTTGCCCACCCGTCCCACTGTCTCATATGGGATCCACCAAATGATTCAGGGGATCGACTGCCCCGGCAGAATTTCTCGAACAGTTCACACTGGAATCCACCAACGCCACCGTTGGCATTATGGAAAACGTCATATCAGAAATAGCAGAAGCTTTGATACAAATTGTCATTTAGTTCGTTCAGTGATGAGCACTTAAAGAAAGCATATTCGTCAAACCACTGCGACGATTTGACAGCACACGGAGTATGTATCAGATCAGCAACTGAGATTAATGCTCATTCAAATATTTCTTTATCCACAGCTGTTAACTGCATGTTGGTAGCTCACAAAACTGCCTAGTAAACCTCATGATCATTACCTAATGGATCACAGCCGAACTTTCACTCAGCACTCAGCGAATGCCCAATTAATCTGTTTAGGCGGAAGCTTCAGTTTGTACCATCATAGATTACTTGTTGTACTCAAAACTATGAACATTAGTTAAGAGTGTAACCACGATGGTGCAATCGAACTAGGCTCCGAATTGAACAACAAGCCACATAAATGCTTGCCTGGGAGGCTTGCTGTGAGGCGCTAGCGCGTCAGAGTTGATTTAAAAAAAACCAATCGCTGCACATAGTCGTTAGTTAAAAATATGCAGCCACTTGAAAGTTACATAATAATTCCCATTTAGTTGGAGAACAGAGGGCATGACGAACACCTGTTATCAATAATTCATCGTCGGATAAATATCATTATAAAGGACAGTAAAAAAAGAACTATGATATTTAATTGGTCAGAATCAAAGTTACAACAACTGCATGCTTATCAGCACGCACAAACTTGTCATCACTCACTGTTCTGGACACAGGGTTGGTGTACTTCACGTGACCGAGATAAGTCGTCTGTGTGTACATGGACGATTCTATTTGTGAATACATTGATCAATCAGACGTAGAGATGGAACTTTAAATAAAATCCTCATAAAACTTCTCTCACACTGCACGTTTAGCGCGGAATTCAGGTTTAATGGAGAATTTTACCAACACGATGATGGTGTGGTGATGGACTCGCCCTTGGGTTCAATCCTGGCTGACATTTCTATGGAAACGTTGGAACGTGAATAATTGTGAGAAAACATTCAAGCACTTTATCCTCTATCGACGATGGGTGGATGATAATTATGTTGTTCACTCAATCGATATGAGGGTGGAAGGTGTTCTCGAGGCATTCAAGCAACCGCATCTTTCTACTCAGTTCGCCGTTGAACTGGAAATGAATGAGGTATTCCAATTTCTTGATGTTAAAAGACTGATGTCCCGTTCACAGAAACAATTTGTTCAAGCTTTACTAATTCCGTGACACTGAGAGGTTCCTATACTTCACTCACCCATATACACACAGACAACTTATCTCAGTCACGTGAAGTACACCAACCCTGTGTCCAGAACAGTGAGTGATGACAAGTTTGTGCGTGCTGATAAGCGTGCAATTGTTGTAACTTCGATTCTGACCAACTAACTATCATAGCTCTTTTTTTACTGTATCTTATAATGGTATTTACTTGATGATGAATTATTGATACCGTGTATTCATCATAGTTTGTGTTCTACTGATAAGTAGTATGTGTAAGTGACAAAAAATAATCATGGCGTAAAACTGACAATAATGTAAGATCGAGCCACCATAATTTCCACCACCTCCACAGCTGACCCCGGATCTCACAGAAGTGTGCCTATGTTTTAGAAGTTTATTAAAGCGAACGTCTCCACCAAACGTACTACTGTACTGTTATATGGAATTGCTACCGCTTTGTAACCGATTTGTCAGTTACGATGGAAAGATGAATATTCTGCTTATGAAGAAAAATGCAAATACTAATGGAACACCATACTTTACAGTCGATGTAACAAAACACAGCACCATCGTTTTTGATGTCATTTTCCACAAGAGTAATTCTTCATCCTGTTTTATTCAATCCCGATGGAGTCAGTTTATCAAAACCCGGACTTGCATGTCAATTATAAAATCAAACAACTGAAGCAAAATAAGTTGGATGTGGCCTCACAAGCTGAGCAGGAAGATAATATAGCGTAAACTTACATATTATTGGATCACTTGTGAAAAAATGTTTTACAAACAATTTTTTTTAGGAGGACTCCACTGCAAATTATCGCCATATGCTACCCTGTGAGGTCTAGCTGTGATATCGCTTTTTCACCATCACCACAAAACTGCAGCTGAGTTTAAGCAAACTTCGAGCGAAACCCGAGTCTAGTGTCTTCTTTCGAAGTGGGCCAGTCGAAAGGCTTGTCTGAATGCAAAGACTGCGGTCAAGTGTGGGTGGTGTTAAATTTTGAAATACATCATATTAATCGAGTTTTTGTTACACTTATTTTGCCGATCATCTTTAGGCATACTTATTTGTAAGAAAAAGCCAGGTTTGTGTTCAAAAAGTAGGGCGTCATCAACAAGACAGATTTCTTACTGCTTTCAATGCTGTAGCTATCTTTAGTAGTTAGATCTCATTCCCCTCCCTTTCTTTCCCTCTTCTCTCTTCTTATATAGAGTTTTTCCTTCATAGTTGTGTGGCAGTTGAGCACCAGTTTGAACCACTGATGTATTGTTGTCCATGTTGATGACGATTTTTTTAAAAATTACAAAACAAACACTAAAAACTATGTACATTAGGTACCAACGATTTGTTTGTTGCGAATGCATCAGAACAACCAAAGGAGGACTGATGTTTTGCGTGGAAGAAGAATCGTGATAGAAAAACAATGCTGCATGTGGTAGGAGAGAGGAGTAATCGGGTATTTTGTAGGGGACTTTATAACATGCAAGAGAAGATTGACTGAAGTGACCCAGACTGAAAGACACTAGTGCGTTTGCAAATACAACATTAACATCACCCACGGAACGAACCAGCAAACGCTATTACACTACGGCTCAGAAAAGCTGTCAGTTGGTCCGTGTATGCACTTAAACCCTTAGTTGTGCGCGCATAAGCGTACCTGCATGATGACTAGTCAGCACAGTTTCAACACAGGGTAATGTAAAGTAACAGATGGAGATGGATATAACACTGAGACAGTGAGATAAGTAAGTGGCAGAGTCTAAATGTGACATTTTGTAGCTCTAATGTATCTTTAGAGTTCAGCTGTCAGAACACTTGATGCGCATAAGCATGTTGCTTCCATCGCTGGTTCGAAGCCGGGATTTTTCACAGCTGGGTCTGTGGAACACATTGCTGTGGGTTGAAAATCCGTATATTTAAATGGCTCATTATTTGGTACAATGTTCGCACACCGTTCTGGCAAGGAAGAAGTCTACCTGCTGACATACCGAGGAACTCAGTTGTAAGTTTCTTTGAGATGGACAACATGCTAGCTGAGTAAATGGCTTCTTGAAGTACACTGTTTCTTTTCTTTTTGTGGTCGGCGTAATTCAGACACTTCAATCACTTCTTTCGTGTTCAACGTATGACGGGAATAGTCTGCTACCCTTACCTAGATTAAAAGTGTCCGCGTTCAATTTAGTTTTTCATAGTGATAGATTTCTTGTACACATTTGTCACAAGTGACTCGTGCTCGACCGATAGAGACTTCACACAATTCTCCGTATCTGGCACATATATAAATGAAGAACACTAGAAATAGAGTGAACACCTAACCAGACTACAAGCACGTTTGATCCCAAAGTGTGAGAACAATGGGTCGGCTTTAACACGCAGAGTTCTAAAAGGACAATATGTATATGGAGAGAGGAAAAAAACAAAAAATTAATGAGTTTTACAACCCATTGGATAGTTATATGTGGTCTTCCGTGAAAAGCGGTGTTTGTACAGCTGACAACCGAGTAGACAGGCGCTTTGTTCTGCAAAGCTAAAGATTGAGGGCCGAAGTTCCCATTTTCACTGTCTTTACCTGATGAGGTGAAGTTGATCGCGATGAGTCGTTTCAAAGCTGAGCATAATGAAAACTTAATGAAGTTGAAAGATTGTGTAGACGCAACCAAGAGAAATGGTTGGGACAAAGGTTGCTTATTAAAAAAAATATGACAATTCTGAAATCGTGTCTGTGTTGTACACTTGTTGACGTGTAGGTTTTCTGATGAACAGTTGATGTTAACGATGTGTCATCGAATAAATAGGAGTTGAACGCTTTTCATTCCATTTTAGGAATTCGATACGGGTGAATATTATTGCAGTGCACGTACAACGAACGGTACTTGGATTATAGGCCCGATTATTACTCACCGAATTGTAGGTGATTTTAAACAGATGGCTCTGGGCTACCGGTTGTTCGAAGTAGACAAAGTATGGAGGCGAAACTTGCGGAATGTTTCTGTTGGCGACACGATCCTCACTCGATGTCTTGCGTGGACAACTCGGCCAAGTGAAAGAAAAATTTTAGAAATGTCCATAACTATTGGACAAAATCACACCACAGATAAAATAGTGATCAATGATAATGCAAATTCATCCACTTCGATTATAAAATCAATCGATCTGTATCGGAAAGTTGATTATGAAGGCTTTCTGGAAGATGGTGAGTGCTTTGTATTTGATGGAGTAATTAAACAACGTGCCACTTTGCCTGGACCGAAGGCGGTATGTAAGGCACCTGAATTGATTTGGACTCCTGAACGGAAGTTCTATACAACTGCAGACGTACTAACTTGTGAGACACGTGGAGGTTGCAAAAATGCACAGCTGAAATGGAACTGGGCTGCCGGTCCAATACCACAACTACTAGCTGAGGATGATACAGCTAGCTCCAGGATTACAAGCCCAAACTCGACGCTGGCATTGAGGCAGCTCATAAGAGGTGGCAGTTACGTATTTCGTTGCACAGCCGTGTGCAACTGCCCGAATGAACATATTAGAACCGCTGTTCTAGCCACAATATTTCTTTCAACACGGGATCG
This sequence comes from Paragonimus heterotremus, assembly GCA_013368495.1. Classification (NCBI taxonomy): domain Eukaryota; kingdom Metazoa; phylum Platyhelminthes; class Trematoda; order Plagiorchiida; family Troglotrematidae; genus Paragonimus; species Paragonimus heterotremus. Next base: position 11,634 of record LUCH01017423.1, read on the forward strand.
GCTAGATCCTATGGAAGATCCGATAAATATCCCAGGTGATGAGGATGCATCCCGCCCATGTACTTTGGATCTCAAATTAGAAGGTAAGTTCGATGACTTCGGTGAAGAAATGGAAAGGACGTTCTCTGATAGGGTGCAAGACACAACCGATGGACTGGATGATAAACTGATGAGTGTAAGGGAAGATGCACTGCACAGAAATCTGGAGCAGACAGAAACGTCAATAAGTTGGGGACACATCGATAGCACCGATATTCTGTCGTCATCACAAGGTGGATCAGCATCGTCTGATGAAGTTCGGAGGTATCCGTTTTCCAAACAGCAACTGTTAGCTCAACACAGAACTGATGACACGTTGTACAAAGATAGTGTTGATGAGCTATTATTCAAGCCTAGCGTTCAACCACAGTTACCGACGTTGGAATTTGGTGTATCGACATATAGCGCACCATCGCAGCTACAGTTAACTGATAAATACGAGCTAACGGATGATCAATTCTTGCGAAGACTGGACAAGTCTAGAAGTGAAGAAGTACTCGGCGGTAGGAAACCTCAAGCTCCACCGATTTACTCTTTAGTGGAACAGTTTAAAGAGAGCCGAGATAAACACACTCAGCAAATTACTGCAAGATATGGTGCTGAAGGAATGACCGGAGATCATTCAGAAGAAATGCACGTTCTTCGACCTAAGGAAAGTGTGCCCGATGAAATCCTAAGGGAGCAAATGCTCATATATCAAATTCAGCCAACTCATGATGTTTTTTCTAGAAGGGACTCTAAACAATTCCCCTTCTTTAGTAGCATTCCAACCGACATAACAGAAGCTGACGAAGCACTAGAACAAAGTAGGCGAGCAAAGAGAAAAACTGATAGACTGGTTCTCGGTGAGGCGTTGTCAGACAGATCTATGACGAGAGAACGTTTCGAATCAGACAGAGCAGTTACGCTCAGTGACAAACGCAGGCTTCCGCCAACATTGAACTTTGAAGATTCATCGCTAGCTCAACAGCGGTTCATTGATGGGGGAAGACTTCGAAGAGGTCGACTGGAGGAAAAACAATCGCCACAACTACAATTGGTCGAAAAGAACAGAACTATACTCAAACGCAGAGGATTATTTGAAGACAAATATCCGACTCTCTATCACGATTCGTTAAGATCGGACAAAAGAGGTAAACATGAGCTGGTGCAACCTCCTGAAAAACAGATTACATCACGGTCTTTTGAGTTAGACCAGCTTTCTGTACGCGAGATGACAGCATCACCTCACGTATCAAGAATGAGGGAGTATGACTATTTTACCGCAGGCGACCCCTTGAGTTCACCTTGGGTCAAATCTAAATGGTTGGCATATGCTACCAAACATCGTTTCCGCTGGGCTGAGGCTCCTTCAGGAATGCCGGTTCAGTCTAGCTTGAGGGATCCGAGTGCAGCCAGGTTAAGTGATCTCGTTATATCCGACAGAGATACCCAAAGGTCGAGAAAAGCATGGTGGCAGAAGTTTGCTAGTCTTCAAATGACACATACACCCTCGAGTAAAACACTGACCGATACGGAATATCTTTGGTTGAATGCTCGCGCAAAACAGCTTTGGAAAACACAGCTAACTACTTGGAAAAATTATCTTACTGAACTACAGAACAACCTCCACTATGAACGTCATAGTAAAACTACGGGGACTAGACAAAGCTCTCCAAAAAATTGGTCGACCGACGAAGTCGTACTGAGTGCATACTTGGTCATACCGCCAGCAGTGGTAACTGTTAGATGTCCTCACCTGACCAATGATATCCATGTCGGTTATATTCCAACCAAAGTTACGTGGATTCGAAAGCCCGCATGTGATAATATGAATCTATCTGAGCTAAAAGAGGAACTGGTCCAATTCGAATTCTTGAAACGTGATATCCGCATGTTTTCCACTCGTAACGGACTCCGCAATCGCCTCTATATATATCCACCATATAAGTGGTCCGATTCACACACACTGGACATCACGAGAGTGGAGAAAGACGATTACGGTTTTTATGCCTGCATCACTAGCCTAGAGTCGAGGGGCTCGCAACCAAGCGTGGTGAATGTGACCAAAGTCACTTCACACCCTTTATGTATCATGATCCCCATATCTCGACCAAATATCACCATCGAGCGACTGGAGAACACGAACGAGACGAACAACGAAAAATGCTATGGAATGGGAGAGGCGCTTGCAGTCCGCTGTGAAACGATGTCATATAAAATGTTTTGTGAACTCGGAGATAGAATGGCCAATGGCCATCGCGTCGTAAACACGGTGATCAGAGCGTATGTGCACGTAAAATTAGACACAGGATTCTATCATGCAATACAAATCGATCAACCGATTTTAACGAATGATTCAACAAATCCACAGGCAGAAAAACTAGTGCGGACATGGCGATTGCACACAGGGCACATTCATCAACAAGCCTATGTCACTTGTTCCGTTCGTCCGAAATTGATTCAACCGGCCTTTGCTTGCCCGATGTATTGGAATCTGTTAGAACAATATTTCGAAAGTCAGTACCAACACCGATTAGAACGATACTCCGTACCGGTTACAATGTGCATCCAGCAGTTTGGCCCACTCATTGAAATTGTCCCAAATATTTTGGGTACAGCGTTTCTCAGTCTGAACCCGGGCCAATTGTTGACATGTAATTCAAAGCATTACAAAAACGTGCTACCAAAATTTTTTATCTATCCTCTTCTCCCTAGTCGAGTGCAGACTGCACTAAAGTTTGGAGTTTCAAATATAACCAAGTGGTTGGATGCCAACCGTGGTGCGGTTAACTGGTTCAATCAAACTGGACCAAGCCGCGTTCGTGTATTTATTCCCGCAAATGTGACAGGCCTGTTCTTTGCCTCATGTACGGTCTACGAAATGAACGTTTCAGAGGTAAGTCTGAATTCAATGCTGACGCTATCGAAAGCAGAGACTTATTAATGGAAAATAGTTAGTAATTTAGTTCGTTACAAAATAAACACTACTCACCTCTGTCACATTCAAACAAAATTTCCAGACTGGTTAGTTTAACATGGTATGCTTAACTTCTCATCACTGTTTATCCATGCCTCGATCGATTTTCACATTATGATTCACGTTTTCACGGGACGACTATGTTGACTGTGTGGTTAATGATCTCAGACTGGTTATGAAAAAACTATCACATTCAAACGCTTAACCGAAAATTCTGAAGGATAATGCCGGAACTACCCAACCATCTTTTGGAAGGAGACGGAATCTGTGTTTTCGACTATAGTTAACAAACTTGTTTAGCCAATTTGAAATGAGATTTCATTTATCCTGTTGAATTCCAACAAGAGTGAGAATCGAGCACAGTGCTTCCTGTGGAAGACTAGAAAATCCATCAGAATGTAAACACTGCAATGGAGTGTTCGTTTTAAACAATTTGTGAGGTTGATCTATGTGAGTTGCAGACAGAAACTGTTTGCCCTAAAAGCGCTTGAGAATAAACTCAAATGTTTATGTCGATGGGATTGCAACTACGTGACACTACATCAACTATGTGCATCTGACGCTCAGCTCTTACAATTTGGTCATTAGGTTCCAGTTTCAATATTACTTCAGATGTTGTAACTATGAACCGGATCTGTTTGCAATGTCTGAATGTTCTGCTTCCACTCATTAAGAAAGAACGTGTACCAAATATTTTCTACAAGCTGCGATCCACTTTCTGACGACCACTGAAAAATTCTCTAACCTTCCGGACGTTATTCTATCTCACAATCTTGTTTAGTAAACTCATGCAAAAACCGTTTCTACTGGGTTCAATACCCTATCTCCGTATAAGTTCTTAAAATGTCACATTGTACTATTGTGTGCGTTCTTTCAAATTGATTGTACTACTCTGTAATTTTTTTATACTTATCAAGTTAGATAATAGACCCTTGGTAAAATCATTCAAGTACACTTCCAAATGTAAGCACTGTTCGATTTCTTTTATTCTCAAACTCTCCACTGTTTGAGACAAATATGATGTGAGAATCTTACTTGATCTCCTTCGCTTATATATTCTGAATTATATCAACCTAGAGAATACGCTAGCAACATAAAACGATATGTATAATTAGGACTTTGTGGAAAGGTTCAGTTTATTCCACAATCTTGCGTGTTTGCTGATAAATCGTAACACACTTCTCAAGAAGTTTTCTGTTAGAATTTTTCGCCCGATTTACATCTCCTATGAGCACAAGAATTTTTACTTATACAAGTAATCATTCAACATGAATATGTTGGTTGATTCTATTCTTATCCTTGATTCTATTCTTATCTTAGATAAGGAGCTCGAAACTGATAGTTTGATTATGTGTACTTGCTTGTCAAAAATCAGTCAATATCGCTATATGTATATCAATACATGAATTTAATCTGTCTCCCTCTACATTTCAGAATGTTGTATTGTCTATTGCATCCACCAAACGCGTCGTCGCAACACATTTGGATATATGGGACACTTGTTTACTGGTCTCTATAGCAGCATTTGTCGGTCTGTGTAAATTGTTCAAGTACATTAAGACGGGTCTTCGAGCACGTGCCAGAATTATGCATCACAGAAGCGAACGTTTGAATTATTCACGTACCCGCAGAGTTGTCGACTGCGAGTGACGAGCACTCGTTCCAAACTCAATGAATGTTTCACAAGCTTTGCTGAACAAGTACCGGTCCTCAACTATTTCAGTTGCTTCGGACAGATGTTAGTGGAACAGATAGATTCGGTGGACAACTGCACAAGTATGCATTACTCGACACAAGTGAGCATGTGCTGCATGCATAGGAATGAACAATTTCGCTGAGAAGTGTCACAACCGGATTCAGAGAGATGAACTTCACACCAGGTTGATATGTCAGAAGCAGTAGACTGTAATTTGACCAGCTTCGTTATTAAAAGCTGAGTTGTAGTTTTTTGAAACACTTATTCATGGACCACGACTGTTCTAAATGGACCTACGTTGCTGGATCAGCTTCATGGGGTAAATCAGGCAAAACAACGGTCTGAGTTAATTTTAACACTATAATCAATCTTGTCACTGGTCCATTCTTAATGCTTATGTAATGCTACGCCTGTAGAACATCCGAACCAAATTTTGTACAAATGAAATAAACCAGTTTGGGCACCAGATGTAACAAGTTTTCAATCAATGGACTGAGAAAAACATCGCGTTACGAGTAAGTTGTAATACTGGACGTTTAAACCACCTCGAGATGATTTCCAAGGAGCGTTGCAATCGAGATTACAAAAGTAGAGAAATAGAAGTCGCGTAGGGTTTGTCGTGATTTGACCAACTTACGTTGCGACTGAACAGAGTGACAGCATCTAGTTACGCAAAGAAAAAATGCATTCATGTGCAATCAAACTGGTCGCAATAACACACCCAATCAGAAAACTGCGATGTATTTTCCTTTTTTCATTCGAGCTCAATGATAAATGCGGATTTCAATTCCTGTGCTGTCCGTCAGTAACTGAGATACATGTTTGGAACATCATGTACGTAATAGCGCCCCTCAATCAGGTTACCCATTAAAGTGGAGTAGATACTTGTAGTCATGCCAGTGCCACCGGCACTAACACTGCGTACACCAGTGTGATTAAAAACGACAATTAGGCACACACAGATTGAACTGTTCATTGGAATCTCCACGATCCCCGACCAGACCTCACAGGAACGAAAGTACTGATCCTCAACCAGCATAGCAAGTATCAATGCTTGACGCCTATACGGTCCTGACTACGTCAGTTGGTGAATAAACACACATACCACGCCTTTACTTCGGATAGTGTTGCTGGATACGCAACTATATCGATACATCTCACGACAGCTCTCGCAGTAGTGACCATAACAACACCATTACCGTAGACAGGTAATAAGTCGGAGGCTGAATGGTTTATTTATCGAACAATGAACTAGACGGATATGGATTAGGCTGGATTGGTTTTCCTGAACCTTCTAGGCCACAGGTTGTGGGTAACTAGCATGAAATTTAAACGGCGACGTCCAGAAACAATGCAGCATTGTATATCGTTACTTCAAAGGATGAAGGGTCGGTTCTTTGATACACGGTCCGTAAAGAAAAGAAATCGACAGCCTACTGACAGAGGTCACCACGGCAGACTGGTAGAAAAGTGCTGCCTCCATCATCAACGAAAACCCTATGTTCCGACATGCAAGTTAACTTAAAACTCATGACCAATCAATGCTCGATTAGGTGGGCGATAAAGCATCTTGCTTCCCATCCATATGAGTTTACTCATAGAGTTGTGCATAATCGGAGTGGATTGATCAGATTGACCGAACTCAGCTTAGAAGAAAAGGTGGTGCAACAGATAAAGAGGGTAATTCACATATTTTTCTGCAATCCCAGTGACCTCAGTACCGCGGTCCAAAAATCCGTACTTCCTCTGACTTTCATTTACGGGTTGTGGGTTCAATTGCCCGTGAGTGTGATGCTAACGAGATCAAGCAATGTCGAAACAGCCGTTACCCAGTTTGCTGGTGGTCACCAGGGCCAACCCTTTGTAATGGTATTTGCTGTTCACCTGACTGCGAATTCGACGGCTGACCGTCAAAACTACAAACATCCTGCTGTTCTAGATATTCCGAATTTACCAGCCGAAGTGCTCAACCAACGCCGTTACTATATATTAGGGTCATAACTTAATATAAATGATTGTTGTGTTTATGGATCAAATTTTATCGACGGAATACCGTTTCATCCTTAAAGTATGGGCTGGAATAAGGTTGCACAGAATCAATCCCTGGAGTGACGTTATTACTCTTCTGCTAACTAGAAGCAAATTATTCGTAAATTATCCGAAATGCTTATGGATGACGCTTCACTTCTGGCTCATAAAGTTTTGCACGTCATGTTACAAGTATGGAAATATTTAGGCTATGTAAGACAGTATTCAATACATTAACCCGAGAGTGCCAGGCCGGAAGAGTTAGACAATTTGATTTCCGGAAGTTAGGTTAATTTAAAATGAACACCATCCACATTCCATCACAGTGCCTGGCATTTAGATAAGCCATTCGGCCGACCTACTTTGTAAGAAAACACTAGACCAGAGTTTCGATGCTATTAGAGCTCATCAATACTGAATATCCTAGTCCGAGCCGGAGGTTGTACTCCTACCCTCGTGTTTGTGAGACTGACGTGTTAACCACAACATCACTAACCTCTTACTAAGCGTGACAGATCGATCATATTTAAACGCACGACCGCAAAGATATGTGAAGAGCGTTCAGATTGTCCGATCGTCCCGATTGCAGACGCAGCAACCGTCCTGTTAACTGCAGCTGATAACCTCGCGACCAGGTTAGATAACTGTGTGGAACATATGGAAGGTAAGTTAACAGATACCTTGCTTTTGCTGTGTTACTACCATAAGTATGCAACAGATAACTCCAGATCGTAGACCTAGAACTGCCGAAGCAAACTGCAGTGGGCGAATGCATACCGGCCTATACACGCCGCTAATGGTTCAGGGACATCAAAGATTGAAGACAGACATAGTGTGATCACTCTCCACACGAGCTGATCAGAAGTCACAACAGATTAGAAGGACTGGTAGCACGGTGCTGACACAATTCTATTACTGACGAGGTCTAACAAGAATGAAACCCAAGAATAGTGTTTCTTTTTTAAAGAGAGTGGCTAAGGAGTCTATGAGAATGCAAAAGATGGCATCATTTGTGAATAGGACTCAAGTTATATAGATCCCGCAGCAGATTAACCTTTCAATCATCCTCACCAGCTCACAATCGAGAGTGAGTGTGTGCGTGGGATCCAGTCACTCTTGTGACAACATTTCTCACGTGTATCTGAAAAAAGTTTTACCAGACTGATGAATTTAAATTGACCGTGAAGTCTCAAAGCAATGATGTCCGTGATCTGTGAGGACACACCCTAAGATCTCGTTCGGCTTCCCAATGCGTACGAAAGGAATGGACGGATAAAGTGTCACATTCCACTTGAAATGTTAAAGATTAGGGAATCGTGACAGGCTTAAATCCGATCTAAGGTCTCAGCCATACATTTCACTATTAGACAATTCAACTTTGTTGATTGAATCAAAACCCTCCTGATATCTAAGAAGACCACAAAGATCGACTTTTAACATGAGTTTCAATGATCGAAATCAGTCTGGTATTGGTCTTGATGTAATCTAGCCTGATCTTAATGGACATGTTTATCGTGGGTTAAGTTCGGTCTTGAAAACACAACAACGTTAAGTAACTTTCATGCAGTAGGAATCAGACTTATCCCTCGACGACTAGCGGAAAGACCGGATGAACTCTTCGTGAACATCGTAAACCATTCGGCAAGATTCCATCCACCCAGAGTTTTCAGTTGATCGTCACCGGCTGCCGGAATATGACTATACCTTCATCGTGGAAAACAACCTGAAGTGCTTATCCGGTCCCAGTGTCCTCTGATGTTTCAATAACTTAATCTAACACAAGGTTTACCGTCCAGTTGGCGGCTAAACACTCACAAACTAAAGAGCATTGTGAATGTCACAAAGCATAGTCGACGGCATTGATAGTCAGTTGGACTCCCATTTAAGGTGCTCTGTCGAATGTTGTAGGCGTTGTTAAAAGTTCTGATGAGATGCCATTCGTGTCACAAACTGTCTCGCTCACCTTGCCTCTCTTATTGCCTGTGGCTCGAACGAGATGAGAGAAGTTTCAAAATCTCCTGCCTGTTGCAGAAGGGGGATTCAAGAAGAAACATTTTAGTGCACCGTGGCATGAAAGGATTCTTTCCATGCATGAAGTGGACACTAGCAATCGCAACAATCGTGACACCCTTAGACCATTGTTATATGCAAATGAGTGCGTGTTTGTTGCGGTGTTGATTTTCCCACTAAACATCCCATTGCACCATCTGCGTTCTTGGCTCACAACAGAAGTCCTCCAATCAAAAGCTCTATCGCAATATGAGAGTAACGGTGTTTATGGAGAAAAGGTACTTGACAAAGAGCGGAACAGATGATAGACAAGCATCAGTCACATTTAGCTCTTGACTCAAAACCACAAGCAGCAGAGAGGTATAAAAATCCCCTTTATTCAAAGTGTGAGGAAAAGTTGATGCGGATTGCATGTTGATATTCACAAGAAGAAAATTATTCTCTGTGTAGCTGATGAACAAAACTTACCGAATCGATAATTGTTTCAGTTGTACCTGTGACTGCTTGAAAAACCGAAATAACATCGAGTGTCCACCAACAAGGCGATAAAACTCCTTCGTTGAAGATGAACAGGTTTCAACGATCACAACTTATCGGCGGACCTCTACGGAGGAGTTCACTCCGGTGAGCATTACAGGCAGTTTTCCAATCAAAAGCAGTTTGTAGAGTTGAAAAATATAACCACCAGCTACTGAATACAGGAGCACCGAGGCACAAATATCTTTTACCCGGTGAAAATAACGTCAATACACATGTTGTCAAACCGCAAGCCCGTCTGTTCCTATGATTAACAATTATTTTGAGTTCGAGGAGTTATTCGAGTGGTTGTTGTGATTGATGACAGCACATCGTGAATGAGTTTTACAAAGGAATTTTGTAACACAGGTCCTACAGACTGGTCGATTTGCGTAATTTATATGGCTGCCAAATCAGAGATTGATTAGTGCTACCTAAAATCGTCAGTTTACATATCACACTGAACGTTGAGATACAAATAGGTTATTGCTGATGAGTAGTAGAGGATTTTCTTGATTTTTATATAGATTGAATGTCACCCACAATTGGTCGCAGTTGTCTCATTCCCGTAGATTTTCCAGTCGGCCTCTTTCGAAAAAAGGGCGCTAGACTCGAGTTTCGCTCTCATTAGAGCTCGTCAGTAGTGCAGACTGGTCCGAACAGGATGCCACCAACCGTACTGTTTAGATAGTCCACAAGACAGATATGTGAAAACGTGTTAACGGATGAGTGGGTTCCAATGATCTAAGAATGCATAGCTAAAGGAGACGTACGGATTATATAAATTTCCTCTAGGCACATAACCGGGGATTGCAATCGTTTCTCCTGCCAACAACAGTCTCACCCTAACAAGTCGGAATTGGACGCGGGACACTGATTGGATGACTTTGATAAGTGTCAATCATAAGGTGATGGCCAGCGTCGATGAACTACGATCCGACAACATTTGTGATGTTTTTCACACTGTCACAAAGACGTTTCAGAAGGTGCTCACATAGGTGCCCGATAGGTTAGCTCAGATAGTGTTGTGATCCAAGAACGCGGATGGCACAAGAGTTGTTTATTCGACAAAGCAATACACGGGTTAAGCATTTAAACAAAACCACTCATTTGCACGCGATATTCGGCCTCAGACCGCCTCAGCTGCCACAGACATCAATGCTCAGTTCCATTAAGTAGCAGGGACCACTATGGGCGATGCTGCACTCTGATGTTCCCTCCTGCATTTTTCCTGTGGCTTGCACGATGTCAAAATATATGCTCTAGTCCTACTACTGAATAGCCGCGGTACGAGTAGTATAATACGATCGCTCATCTTCACTGCACTAGCCTGCTTGATGACAGTAGATAACAGAGTAAACACAATAAACCTGGACGAATTAATTTACAGTGTGACGCTAATACTGACCAGCCCTTAAATGAAATGAAAATCCGTGCGGCAAAGCAGGTCCTGACAACTGTAGCTGTAAATGTGCGACCGATCAGTAAGTTGGTTGCATCTCCTTTAAATGAAAAACTGAGGAAAATTAGTTTTTCTCACCCCCACCGCCTCCATTGTCGGCTGAGTGACTTTCACTCTCATATTCTTATCTAAAAGTCGCTCCAAATATCCACTCTGACTGAATATCTCTCGAGTTTGCTGTAATTAATTGTCAGTTGCACCTGGTGTTCTATCTTTTTACCCCTATCAGCTAGACAGGAAGTTAAATTTTGTTTTTGGTGTCAATGGAACAAAGCCCATAAAATGAATGTGTTGGCGGTCCACGTCTTTAATTATGAATGGATCGTTGGATGTCTCCGTCCATTTTACGATGCACCGCTACACTATAAACCGTACATACGGGTGCTTGTGACGAAAATTCATCAGAAAGCCCTGTCCATCTGCAAGTTTCTATCACACCGATCACGTCGTTTATGTACGTGTGTTGAACAGGGGTTTGATAATTTCAGACCGTAACTCATTCGGCTCCGCTTTAAACATAAAGGTATTTAAGCAAATCGCCAAGTAGGGACCCACAGTCATCCTCCACCCTTAGTGATTTCTATATGTACGTACATATGACACCATAGCTCAGACGGTAGAGGAATTACCGCGTTTGGGCTGTCTGTTCCTGTCGCTGGTTCGAATCCGGCAGAAATCCAGGTTTTCCGCCATTGGGCCTTCTCCCAATTATCAAATCCGCCAAACTACCTATCACTAAGATATATATCTGTACCGTTGGATTGAAATCAAGCATAGTATTTTTTCCGTCCAAAACTGCCTTCGTCCTCAAAAAAAAACCACTAGTGCATTCGGAATTGGCAGAACTGTCCAGAAAGGTCGAGCGGTAACTTTAGTTAGTTTCTACTCATCCGACCTTTATTCCTTCATTAGTGATCTTAACTATATTTATTCGGTAACTGTCTTATGTGCTGATTCGATAATGTTTTTAGGTCACTACGCACCATATAAATACCTTGTACCTTTTCGCCTTGTCACACACGTTTTGGGGCGGAACAAAGCTGTTTTTTGCACGCGTCTTTTGGCTTCTCTTGGGAGCAAAAACAATGACAGTCGCGGTAACTTCGGGACCGATATTTTCGTGTTAATTAGTAAACGGAAGATAATCCGATTTTCGTCAAGCGCACCACTATATTGAGGACGAACAAGAGTATCTTTTCAAGGGTTTACAAAAGCATAAACAGCAAGTCTCAATTTTTTGACCGGAATGAAGGCATGATTAGGTTCAACGTGGGCAAGTGAACAATCTACTGTTGTTTTAGACAGCAGATATGTGAATAATGCAGACACCTGGTGAGAGTATCCTGTAGTTCTTAATGTTGAGCAAGTGGGCGGAATTCATAAATTCGAATGTACATTTCAAACTAAATTGCCTTATTTTGGTTCTGACTAGCCCGTGTTTAGGCTAGTCATCAGGTTAGACTAATGGTATGGTAAGTTACTAAAGTAAAGAACCGGATACAATGACGTCACCATATGAACTTTGTAAGTATACACGATCATGGAATAATTGAGCCAAGTGATCTGTCTCTCGAATATGGTTGCATAGACCATCTGAGTCCGTCTTAACTAGCGAATTTGTTCTGACAAGCTCTTTCAAATTGGAACTTCGGCTGGTCAGAGAGAACATGGAGTATTTTGTCAAATTAATCTGTCTTAGCTAGTAGGGCTACTTCAACTCTTTTATCCGGCTTTGTTAAAATAACACTATGATTGCCCTGTAGCTCTTTTCGACTTTCGCATGACCTCGATTCAACAGGTTGTATCTAGATGTTACGTTATTGCGGTATTTAAAATTGGCGTTCACAAAGGTAGACTTGCAGTTATCAACATTATGTTCTCATGATAAGGTTGAGTTCGTGTAATCACTGACATCCATTCTCAATGTGAACTTCCATGCCTATTCGACTACGCTTGATCCGCAGAGAACAGAACTTAGATTCCAACGACAATACTGTTAGTTTCGTACTGTTCAAAGCAGATGACGAGTACTTATACACATACCACTCCGGGTTGTTAGGGGGTACGATCTGTGCCCTGGCCGAGCTCAGTCCATTGGGCACTTTAGATATATTTCGACCCATTCGCTGCTGCATCAACTTGCTTACGTACACCTTGAGCAAAATCCCCCTGCATCTGTAAGTGATTTGATAGCCATCGTATGCTGAGACTAGTTCCGTATAAGCCCGTTGAATTTAGCTTCCCATGTCTTTCGCTTTCAGTGCGATGTTGGAATTTGACAGTAGGTTTTAAGTTGCAGCTCTTCGGCACATTTCAGCAGAATTTGGGGAATTCATGCTTATCGATAAGGCCTTCCGGAAAAATGGTTACAGATTTTTTTCTCCTTCCAGCGCAGGGTGAAACTTCACGTATTCGTTAAATTCTTCCATCGATGTTCAGTCTCCGGAATGTTTTAACCGATACTTCCTGTGGTCCGGAAATTAGAATTCAGGTCAGCAGTTTTCAGACTGAATGAACAGCACCATCATTCCTTACTAGCTGCACACAAAAGTGACCCTGTGGTCGCCGCAGCCATTCAAGCTGTAGCCAGTAAAACTCTAGACGGAAGTCGCATTTATAGACAGTATCCCCACCAGTGGTAATCTCAGTGTTGTCCGCTTAGCCAACCCTATCAGATCATGATCTGGACGTTAAACTTTTCTGTGCCTATTCGTGCTTCTACCGACCGCGGTGGCAACAAAATTAGAACGATCTTCAACAAGTTGTCCGTTGTACTAACATGAACGCATGGATTCGATGCCATCATATTATTGTTATTACTATCACTGACGATCTGGATCATAAGAACTATGTTTCAAACTATTATATCGGAAAAGTGTACGGATACAAACTTGGATCGGTTGAAAGATGACGAGTCACATTAAGATAGCAAACGCGGGTTAACACCAAACCTTTCAGACCACTACAGCTTTGCATCGATCAGGGATTACTTTTGATAAGCCCTAGATTCAGACATAATGCACATATTGTGACCACAAAAGACGGTTGGCCCGAGAATTTGTTCATTGCGCAAACTCCCGTATAGGTCATGTCAAAAATCACACCACAAACGCGTACACTCATTTGCACGTCAGGTATGCATTCACATACACCGAATGATAGTACGTTGTCATTCGCCTTGGCGCAACTTCTGCCACAGTGCGTACACACTATTCCAATAGTCTCTTCTTATCCGTCGTCTTCCTGGCGTTCGGAGCTTTCCCCTTTGTTCCTGAATGTCGCCTGTGGGTAATATACTACTGGTGAGTAGTATACTAACAACGAAACCGCCTGTCATACAACACGCATCAATATACGATTACCCCCCCCCCCTCGACCTTCCGGTCAGGTATGGACTTTGTCTGGTAGACCACGTATCTGTTATTCACAGAAATCATTCAATATTATTGATTTTACAGGGGAGTATGCATGAACTCTGACAAGGCTTTTGATCATTATCGGTTCGCGCGACAAGCGATGAAGCGAGCCTAGCACACAAGCTTAGATTGAATATGAAAGGTATCCCATCCATCTAAGACTTTCTCATTGTTATAGCTATATTTGACAAGTATTGCAGAAAGTAGGTACCGCCACTTGCGGCACGACGGTTAATACACATGAGACGGTAGAACAGTCATTAGAACTGCAAGACGTTGGAACTGAAATTTTGGGCGACAAGACACAAAATAACGATAAATGTCAGAATGAAACGCAACCTAGCCTGCTTGCAGACCAGGAAGCTTGACTAACCGAAACAACCAAACGTATAGAAGCTGCTTTCGCATTAGGAAATATTTGTACATATGTAGTGGATCTATTTATTTATCACTGACTACAGTTAGCTATCAATTGTCATTTGTGGCCTTTTTGTTGTGGGCCTCTGTATGTGCTTAAACATTTGTTTGAACGAGTAGGTATATTGGAAGGTAGCCCGGGTGCCCTCGCCTTCCTTTCCGTTGTATAATCCCAAGTGGATTCTGTTTATCGACAATATACTCCTAATTTAACCATTGCGTTATCCCCAACCAGTTGTTCAGGTTTGCCTAATTTCACAAATTGGTCAGCCCGCAGTGTTCGAGGCCAACGAACCTTTTGTTTTCATACATTACGTTTAGGATGAACATAATGCGTAACCATATTTGTATACACCATATTCCTTTTAATTTCTTTAAATCGTCAAGTCGACATTTTTCGCCATCCAGGGTTCAGATCACGTTAGTAGATCCTGGTTTTAAGGATCTTGACCCAGAAGTGTAGTCTATTGTATGAGAAATTAAGACTGGCAACCAACACGATTCGGACAAGTTTCCCAGCTTGTACCACACTTTCTTCGCAATACACCCGCACTCGTTGGCGATAACCTACTGGGTTCGGCAACGGATTGTTGAGTTTGTTTAACAGACCAGTCTTGAAGAAACACAGCTGCCTGAAAAAGTGTGTTTCAATCAACCGTTTCATAAGTTACCACTAAGAGATGAGAACTTAACATCCCTTCTTTGAAATGTGAGAAAGACAACTTGCAACTCCCAGTTGTCAGTGTTTCCTGCAGGAGTTGTGTATGCAACTGCTTCCTAACTATACGCAGGTACCGCTATCTATGTGTCAGTTACGCTCGCTGAGTGATTCAGAAACGCCATTTGATGCAATGCACGAACGGTTTTGAGGCACTGAACCATCAAATGCAATCTTTCGCCGACTCGCCCAGAGGCAAGGTACGCTCATTGTTGCTTACAGCTACCACACCGACTGTCCGTATTGCGTTATAAACGACTATCGCCAATGTAGCACCACTTTCACAGCATCATCCGCCTGTTTCATTGGCTCTGATCGTGGATGCATTAGATACGGCTACGGGGACAGTCCAGCATCGGCAGCTCGAAGACGACCGGTGTTCGCTAGCCGTTTCTCTAACCGTTTACAACCAACCGAACCACGCTACAGAACTCTCAGTAAGGAACACGCGACTACACCAGTCGCGTTTCAAGTATCTTAGCCCAGTCATTCATGCGCATCAATACCACCACGAATGAGACGGACGGTCCAATCTATTCTGTAAGTAAACAGCACAGAGACCCATAAGCAGAACAACTCCGCCGATCACGTTTCTTCAGCCAACAAAGCGTTCGTATACACTCGTTCCAAGGGATCACTGCTTGTGACACGCCACGAAGTACTCTTCATCCGGTTATTCCACCAACTTTTCATCGCCACCTCATCGAGACGTCGCATGTCTAATCCAGGTACACTCTCTACAGTCAAGATGGTCACCGAATGCTTTGTCTGACACAAAGCCAATCGCAAAATTCGCACCTTGTCTAGAGCGTGCTTGCACTGTCAACGATCTCAAATTCAGCACAATATGCGCCCCTTGTTGGACGGCTTTGCCGCACTTGATGAGCGTTTCCACCACGTGCGTGTTAATCTAGTCGGACACTTAACTCACTCCCGGGGGTATACGTATATTGTGACACGCGTAGAACAATTTACACTTTGCCCAAAAGTTTTGAAACGTTAGACCGTTCAGGTTGGTTTCACTGCTATAGCGGCCACTGAATGCGGATACTCTGAATCAATCTTCACACCACTTCTAAAAGAACTTACCATTCGGTAGTTAATGGATTAGGCGAACGTTTTCACAGACAGCTTAAACGTTTCTTATGCGCTAGCAACAACACTTCGTAACAAGACATATAGCGATTAGTCTTGTTATGTATTCGAAACATGTTGAAAGCCCACCTACGTACCGCTCCTGTTCACTCGGTCTAGGGTGTTCTTTGCGTTCATCCGGAGATCTGGTTGCTTAATGCAAAATGGATCCATCAGCTTCGCCGATTACGGTAATCGCTTGATCTAGTACGTGCGGAGACTCCGACTGACTCAATTAGGAGAACGGGTGACAACAAAATACCTCGACACTCGCATATCAACTTGTTTCCATAAGTTGATCCGCGCCGTTACTACTCGATGACCTTAGCAGTCGCTGTATGTAGGTTCGTTCCGCGTGTCCAGACAGCACAACAAGGCCTTCGCACTATAGCGTGGCGGTAGAAGCGTTTATCGCGATACACCACGTGAGAACCAATCCAGGACTATCAACAGCCTTACTGACAAACACCCTGAATTATATTACCGCAGGTTCTGCCACAAATTGCGGCACCGTCACCATCGACGAAACAAAGCGACCAGAACAGACGGAGAGGCTAGGTTAATGTCTGTCACATAGTGTTTCTTGTATTCTTCATCCAACCACTTTTCGACCGCGCAGTTGCGATGGGAGGGTGCTAAAGAATAATTGGGGAAAAACAAAAACATCATTTTCAGTTACGGTAGGAGCGAACGTCCGATGAGGTAGCTGTTTTTCGATAATGAACACAGTGTGTTTCAAGTAATGAGGACAAATGATTCAATGAACAAACGGAACGGAGAATGTTAAAAACTTGCTTCCTACAGAAGTGAAAGCAAACGGCAGCACTTGTTATTAAGTATGGGGGAAGAACTCAATTCCCCGAAAATACCGTTTTATTTGCAATCGCAGTGGCCTAACTCACTACCGACTGTAGTGACCTTCATAGTCGGCACGGTCATGTGCCACTTCACCCATCACGTGCATTCTCAACCTTTATGTCAATGTCTGGCGCCCCGCACACACGCACGTCCTCTTAATTGGGACGTCAAGGTACTGTCTGGATCTTTGTCTGGTCCACTTCTGTCCTTGTTTTCTCATTGGTCACAAACCCTTTAAATGTGGTCTAGTTTGTGACCGTCCCGTCTTCGGATTGAGTGACATAAAGTAGCTCTGTCCGGAGGCCAGTCTTTTCTCTGTGTTCGTTCGTTAGCCTCAAGTGGTTGGGTTGGCCGGGAAGATTTGTATTAATCTTGCATATTACGTAGTCCGTCGTTCAGAACCGTTGAACGTCGTCCCGTTATCTACCGTTCCACTAACCGTCATTCCGTTGTCTGTTTTACGCGCTCGTAGGCCGCATATCAAGTTACAACACTAAGTAATCCCAGTTTTGTTGGGTTTCCGTGAGTTACTTTATATAGAAAGGAAACAGTAGTAAAATGAAGAAATATAGTTAGTCCCGGCTTTTTCATTGAGTAGCTTGGTTCAGCGCGCAGCAGGTTTATTTTAAAGCGTGAAACACCACAACAACTCGTGCCAGAGTGCCATTCGGAGTGTTCACTATGTTGACATGCTAGCTTGCTCGAGTGGCTGACGTTGATTAACTGTAGTCTTCCGCAAGCCATTGGTTGACCTCATATCGACGAGTTCGTCCAGTTCAATCCCTTAGCATGGACGAAATCGTTACCTTGCAAGGAAAGCATAGGAACTTGGAATTCTGTGAGGGACTTGAAGGAAGACTGTCAACAATGGATGCGACCGAGACTGTAATCGTTTGATGCATTGCGCCGCATCAAGATCGACTGTCAAATGATTTTCCCAGTGTCCCCAGATAATGATAACGAACCCTTCAAACTCTGAAATTCTGATTACTTACCTTCATCTCTCTCCCTCCTCTCACCAACTGTCAACAAGAATTGTATAGGAGGAGTAAATTAAACCACTCATGTACGTATCAACTGCTTCCACTAACTGAAACACTGTCGAAGTCAATTCTTCGATTGCCTTTTAGCGACAGAGTCCCGCAGTGACCTTACATGTTCAGTAGTGGCTACACTCAACTACTGATTGTCATTTGTAGCTTTTGTTACGAACTTTTATATGCGTTTAAACATTTGTTCGAACGAGTAGAGATACTGAGAAGTACTCTGAGTGTGTTAGCTCACCGTTTCGTTGTATGCTCATCTTGTTCTATCGCTCGCTCACGGGTCAATTCCGTTTATCGATTATATATTTCTCATTTAATCACTGCGTTGGTTTTAACCAGTCGTCATGGTGCGTTCGGCTCTACACACTGTTTCGACTCCACGAGTTCCAGATGATCCATCAAGGAAACTATCGGAGATATGCATTAGGCCTACGACATTCTAAAGTTAACAACTAATTGTTTCTGAGCATACAAAGTGAGTTCACAAATGAATATCACAAGACAATTCAGTAGAAAAAAAACCGTAGACTCCAGTTTCGTTGATCGGAAGACACCTAGTCAAATGACCACAACGTGAAGTTGACTTCAGACTCTACGATCATAATATATCATTACAATTTACTGAAATCGTCACGATAAACCGGTTCAAACCTGTATGTTCAAAAACAAGTAGCTATAGATCTTATGTTGCCGTGGGCCTTACCTGCCGTGAGTGCCATTCAGACCACATGGTTTGATGTTCACTCCTTTGTACATGTCCCTCTAAGTATCACTGACATTAAATTGTAACTATCCGTGTTATTGGTTATGTGGTACTGACAAGACAATACGAAGTGCTAGAATCTGCTAGCGTTAGTAGTTTAACTATTTTATTGTCTTATTGCCTCGGCCAGTGGTTACAACCTTCCAATATTTACCGGCATACTATCGCATTGTTCACGTGAAAAACTCACTTGATACAAGTTAACTGACGAAAAGCAACGGCGGTAGAATACCCACAGTCCATAAGAATCGTCCACACGAAAGGGATACGTCCCTGATCCGTGGAGTACGAACCAATGCACAGGGGCGTTGTATAGGCTCCCCGTAGTCGACAATCGGACGTTCTTGCGACGTCATAGATGACGAAAACATGATGTGTTTTGTAGGCCTGATGGATACGTCAGCAATGCCGCAAGTTGATAAGATGGTATCATCAGGGTGGGAAACGCGACCAACAGTTTCAGGCTGTCTGCCTGTCTGCAACAGCATCATCAAAACAGCCATAAACCTGACTAGAAGGTACTGTGGTTCGGGTCGCCGCTCATGTCAATAGGGACATGCAGTATCTTAAAAAAACTACTGAAAGATAGTCATAACAGTAATAATAAGGACTATGTGGAAGAACTAGAAACGGTATGGATACAGGTACGTCATTGACTGCAACACACCGCCATATCAGATAGCGTTTCTAACCAGCAATTTGAGTGATCACGGGAATCCGAGACAGGCAAGCAACACCTACCCACTTTGCTCAGTGGAGCAATCAGGGTCTTCATATTTCGTGACCACCACGCGGTTAGTGTTGACAGTAATATAACGTTCGGTACGGCAAACAAACAGATGGAATCATGCAATCAGTTCAATTAATGTGAGCTAATTGGTGGAGACAACGGTAGTCAAACACAGCAAGTCTACTGACATCTTCGTTGCGAACAGGCCACCGTTCTGAACCATAAAGCGAAACCGAACGTACACAAGCGTTATCTACCCTTCCTTTCAGGGACTACCGAACGTACTTCCGATGCCGTAAGTGATGCAGGTTGGGAAAGGTAACTCGTGCCTTTGCTATCCCTGTCGATAGCCCGTCACTAATATTACAGGCTAACGACAGTGCCAACCAAGTATGTGTCCACGGTTTCGAACAGCACTGAAATGGCACCGTGCACTTTGAAGGTGCGGAATGCATTCCATACAAACCAGCATGGTCTGCGTATCTTCGACAGAGATGTTGAGTAAAACGACGTCATCTGCACACCCTGTGTCAGTCAATCAAAGGTCAAGAAGAACCTCAACATCAAGCGTACTGGACTTCTCAAGCGTACTCTCCAAAATGTCATCCATGACAAAATTGAACAGGAAAGGGAAGATCGGACATCATTGACGAACACCACTAGAAGTGATGAATGCCCGAGAGAGCTGTCCGTAAACCCTTACCCCGCTTAAAGAATGGACATACAGTGAATTCAACAGATTCAAGTATTTTTCTGATACTCCCTACGAAGAAAGCAGTTCCGGAGTAAGCTACGAACAACCGAATCGGAAGCAACCTTTGAGTACAAAAAGACCACGACCGTCGGCTACCTACATGGCTACCCATGCTGCAAGGTAAAGGCAAAGGTGTGAACAAGGTACCCGCAACCAGATCGGAATCTTGTATGTTCCGCACGTAGCTGATTTTTTCTGGACATAGTGAGCCGACGTAAGATGGGGCAAGTGAGTAAATCGGATACAACAGACACCAAACTGATGCCTCTGTGATTGCCACGTAGACTTCGGGCTCCCTTTTTGAAAACAGAAAATACTGTTGAGTAATACCAATCACGAGATACCTCTCCAGTCTCCCAAACCGTCTGAAGGAGTTTCGTCTGTTATGACATCAACCTCTCCCAGCCATCGTTGAATAGGGAAGGAAGGAGCTGATGAAGGAGCCTTGTTACGCCTCAATAAGTTAAGTTTCGGAGTCATTTCTGCTTTCGACGAAGGGCCGTCTGGAACGTAATAACTGGCCATTCAGATCCCGTTGTCCACATGGACTGGTTGATGCCAGCTGAACGGTTCTTCAAAATGTTCAGCCCACCTGTCAAGTCGGCGCGATTAACTGGTGATAAATGAACCATCTTTTTCGCATATGGTTTTATTTGAACCGACTCGACGGACAGTACAATCAAGTATCAGGGACAAAAGCCTTCTGTTATTCCCAGATAAAAAGACTCGTTCCATCTCTTTCGACTGGCCAAACAAGTGGTGCTGACGGTCTTTGAGCGAGTCTGGTTAGCTTGCGTTCAAGTCCACAGCGGTCGTCATATTCAGAGTCAGATGGAGTCGAGCGGCATTTGTTCATCGGGTTTATCGACGTGACTAGGAACCCAGTTTTGTCGCAAATGTACGAATCCCTCGAAACATACCTCCTCACAGCAAGTTTTCGTGTCTGTGACGATTTACTCTCAGTGCCCGTTAGATTCTCTCACTTTACCTAACTTGGGCAATTTGATCCTGCAAACGTTCTTTACACTTTCCTCACTGGAATACCAGTTAATTATTTTGCAATTACGAGTGTATGACTTCTGGGTACATGTCAAAACAAGACGGGCACACACAATGATGTTACTTCAGTCCAGACGTTAATTCAGTGGCTTCAGACGCACGATAGTGCGTTTTGAATGAATGGCACCACATGTATCTAACTGCCATGTGATCGAGTTGTGTCTAAGGCTGAGAAGCACGGGAACGTCTCCATGTAATACAGTGTCTCTTTCAGTGTTAAAATGCGTTGCTTGAAATATGGAGACCGTGAGATGCGCACAGCTGTAGCAGTCTTTCGCCAATGTCAATGCGCTGTGCTAGGATACCAAACATACCTCCCATCCGCTTCTCCTCTGGAGAAAGACGATCAAGCTGAGCATTCAAGCCGCCCGTTAGTATGATGAGTTCAGAGTGTTTAGTCAGCTTCAGAAGGTCAACGATGGCGTCATAGAACACATCTTTGGTAGCATCCGAACAGGCGTCCGTGGGAGCGTACGCCGATATAGTGAACATACAATTCTTTTCTGATTTACGTTGACAGACTTTTACCGATGTATTGAGTCTGACAGCGCACAAGAGACTGTCCATTGGATTCCAAACGTGTAAACACTGTTCCGCTCTGGAACTCAGTGCGATTCCTATTCCAGCTTAATCACGAGATTCAGCTTCAGCATCACCAGAGATCCTAAGAAAGAAACGCTTGGATCGATAGTTATCTAGAGATGAGCTCAGAGGAATAACGGGGTCAAAACCGTGAACTCGCGTTCCCGACACACAGCACACACTAACCTTTAGCCTTGAGAGGGTACCTGTCAGAGGAGTCTGATGATCAACTTACAGGAGAGTTCGGACCTTGAGAACATCAATGTTTACCGGTTGTCTTGGCTTTAGATGACAATTATTGTCCGAGGGCAAAGGAAAGGCAAAAAGTTGAAGGAGGGGTAAAATAGAAGGAGAATGTCGTAACGGATGAATAACGTCACTGTCGGGGAAACGATAACTTTTGATATTTCCCAGTCGTTTACACCGCAGAAGGGGGTTGACTTTAGGGACCTAGTCTTAATTATCCCACCTAAAAGTCTGGCCCGCGAGTTAACAGGATACAGGGCTTTTTGGGGAGAACTCTACCCAGAGGAAGTAACTTGAGAGTGTGACTCAATAGGCAGCAGGGGGTTTGCCTAACCTCAGGGCGTGATTAATAAGACATTAATTTCTGATTCTGACTACTGTTGCATGTCATGGATGTGTTCGAAGCGACATCAGGCTGTCGAGTGACGTCAAGTTTTTCGACCGTACTGAATAGTTCGCCGGTGGTCACAGTCAACCGTTGAGCGATCAGTATCTTTTATTTGAGAGTATCTTTTCTACCCTCTTCTTCCTGACTAGGAAGATGTTACGGCGTTCATTTCTTAACGTCCAAAAACAGTCTCCGTCCTTGAGAAGAAAGACGATTGGCTGTGTCCTAGTTAACGGACATGCTCAGAGCGGTTACCTTGGCTAGTTTTCACCCGTCCCTTTTATTCCACTTTGCTCATCAGTGACACTAACTTCTTTTTCCGGTGAATGTCCTTCTCTTTTTATGATTCGGGAATGTTCTTAAGGACACTGCGCATCATATAAGTACTTTGTATTTGTCGCACACGTTTTGGGGCGGAACAAAGCTGTTGTTTTTGTACGCGTCTTTTGGCTTGTCTTGGGAGCGAAATCACGGGACAGTCGCAGTACTATTCGGAACCGAGATCTTCGTGCCAATTATTACCGGGAAGAGAATCCGAATTCTGCCAAGCGCATTACAATAGCAAGGACGAACCAGCGAACCGCTTAGGAGGGTTTACAAAAAAAGATAACAGTGTCGCAACTATAAAAAGGTTCTGTTGTATGTTCATAGGATCGTGCCTCACTACCTAAACACGCACACGCAATCAGCAGTGCGATACACAACCGCCCGACTGCTCCCCTTTGACCTGTATAACAAGGCTGTACCTGGAAGGAGGAAGTCCCAGTCAGTATAGCCCCCTAGATCAATGCAGTGCACAAGCTTGGCCATCATGTCAAGGTGGGAAAAAATGTCAGGAGAGTCCCTTAACCACAAACATGTATCTAACAAGTGCGTGAAAAAAAACTGACGGTGCTTTATTGTTACACTCCAGTTCGGGTTAGGGACAACGATGAACTGTCTGACAGTCTCAGCTCCAGGAACGGTATACATCAATGCTGTCCACTTTCATCACTTCTGTCATAGACAAAAATAACGGAAGACAGTCTGTGTCATTCACAGGAGGCCGGCATGAATCTCTTACCTGGTAGAAGACTGGCTGATTTCGCCAATGTGGATGAAAAGGTGCTGTTTGACAATTTGAAAACGGCACAGACGAGAACAGACGCTATTTTGCGCCTTGCTGAATATTTCCGAATGCGCTTTGTAGCCTCAAAGTGCGAAGTGCTTCTGCAAGACTGTGGTGATTACGTAGATTTAGTGTTGGATAATGAAGTTGCGGGCGTTTTTGGCCGGTTTGTCTACTTGGAGAGTGGTATTAGCGGTGGTTGTGGTATAGGGAATGGAACAAAGGCCCGTATCTCCCAGGCTAAGATCGTATCCGTCAATCTAGGACACCTCTGGTGACAGAGAGGCATCTCTCTGAAGTTTAAGAGCCGCTTATATAAGGCAACAGTGACGGCTTTGTTACCGTACGGCTGCGAAACGTGGTCGAACATAACAGAATATACTTGCCGTTTTCCCATATTTGACCGTCCATGTTTATGTTCGATCACTTACATCGGGTGGCACTGACTAGTAAGCAACGAAGAGGTTAGGGAGCGGATAGCTGGTGTTGAGTGCTAAACATTGAGTATACAAAGGCTTCTCAGGTGCGTTTGAGTGCCGCTGAATGAACGTAAGGCCACCTCGCATTTTTCCCCTTTTCCTCTTGGTCGCTGTCGTTGGTCATACACTAGGCCAGAACTAACTTATATTTCCAAATATCGCTAGAAAACCATGGCTATCTTTCTAACCCTACCCGTTAGGACCATCGCTTGATTGCTCTTCAGGAAAAACGTTACAAGTCGTTAGTGGACGAAGGTCGAGCGTATTCCCACTTGTCCACTACATCGCTCTATTCACCCACACGCGGAACATCACCAAAGCACAGTTCATTTATCAGTCATGAATAGCTCAGACATGCGCTTGAACACAGCACCGTATATGCAGTGTGAGAGAGTATTTAGGCGTTTAATGAGATGCAACCTAGCCGTTGGCATGCTTCAAAACGGGCGGGATGACCAAAATCAAGTGCACCAAATATATGTTGTTTCTAGTGTATACCATACAAAAAACGGAGTGGAGCAAGGAGTTTTTGCTTAGCCCAAACTCGAAAAAGAATAGCACAAAACCTCAGAACGGCGTACTGAATGTAAATGACATGACACCTGACATGAATGTCAGCTGTGCGGAGGCAACTGTTCAGCAAACCGTGAAGAACGTCGTTCCGGTTAGCCGAAAACACAGGAGGATTCCATAGCTGACGGAGATCACCATGAGCGCCTATGTTGTAGACAGATGAGTGAACTCGGCAACCTCGTAGTGAACAAGATGCAGCATAGAAAAGACTCACTTGTAAGAAGTCTGAGCTTCGAACGAATTTAGAACCAGTGACAAAAACAGCATGCCCAAACGCAACGAGCACTTTACCAGCTGAACT
Organism: Paragonimus heterotremus; assembly: GCA_013368495.1. Taxonomy (NCBI): domain Eukaryota; kingdom Metazoa; phylum Platyhelminthes; class Trematoda; order Plagiorchiida; family Troglotrematidae; genus Paragonimus; species Paragonimus heterotremus. Next base: position 36,916 of record LUCH01017423.1, read on the forward strand.
ACGAAGCCATGCAGGCAGCTCAGAAACTTCACATTTGCACTCTGTTGCCCACCCACTCCACTGTCTCATATGAATCCACTAAATGATTCAGGGGATCGACTGCCCCGGTAGGGTTTCTCAAACAGTTCGTACTGGAATTCACCAACGCCATCGCTGTGCACAAAAGTAGTGGTACTAATAAGTACAGCGCTTGTCGCGTTTGAAGATGCTGTTTCCGTCGCTGATGCGCATCACGTCAAAACCCAGATTCTTACAATCCGGTCTTTTCTAAATTAAATAATCTGTCAAACTACATATGGACAATAGAATCCATTGACGTATCAGAGGGATAGGTGCAACATTAAAACAAGCGTAGAAAGAACGCAACGCTCCAATCGGTGCCGTTCAGAACTGGCTCATTTCTCAACTGGAACGATTTCAGCCTCGAAGGTAAATGCCTACTGGCACTTGAGGAAACGGAACAGCGTGCCCAGTTTTATGTGCTCACATATCATTTGTCACTAGAACATAATTTCCACTGGACAATGAACGTGTCAACAAGACAACCGTACAGCGCATACTGAATTGCCAGGCACACAGTCCGATTCTGAACCCAGCGGATAGTCTCTGGAAATTGCTGTTTAAACAAACATACAGCAACGAATACACAACAAACAACAAATATACAGCATACTAATCTCGTTTCACATGATCTGTTCGCTTGGCCACGTTCTACGAACGCCAGCTCATCGCCCACTACATCGTGCCTTGTTTGCGAGTGGTGGGTTAGGCTGGAAGCGGCAGCGTGGTGGTCAACACATGACTTTGGTTCGAGGTATGAAAACATTCACTGTGAAGCTTTCCTCAATAGGGCGCTCTCGACCTTCCGGTTAGGGTCTGAAGGACATTGAACACCTTTGTTTGAGGACGCTGTTTTGTATGGTGAAGAACAAGTTAATCGCGCTCGTGTTGCGATTCTCTAAAGGCATCGTTGTAACTTTTTCTCCTCTATCTCTCTGCATTGCTTTTTCCTGGTATCGTGCCACGTTTGTCACTCGTAGTTTTCACGCGTTAAGTATATAGTTGTACATCAAAATTGGGACGGATGGATATTACTCCAAAAGCTTGAAATGAAATCCCTAATCAACAGTATGCACAAACAATGTGCAGACGTTTTCGACTGAAACAGAAACCGGTCCATTTTAGAACGTCTTAATCCACTTTGAATGGGGGTGACCGTATAGTTATGACAGGAGTCTATTTTTCACTTTTACAATGGTCTGAATTCTAACAACTGGGACGAAAATTGTGCATTAATCAATGTGCACAGTGTAAAGGCCATATGTATAAAAGTAACCCTTTGTTCGTAAAAACAGACAAGAAGTGCGGAAAAGTATTGTCCGCATAATTGTGAGACGGAATATAGTCGACTTCACTGCCACAACATTCTTGAATTCAAGCTTTAACAAAGATACGCAGCAATTGTCGAATACGATTTTATTCCACAAACGGCAATACGAATAACGGATTTGTGAATTTATAACTAGACGCGACAAGTCGAAGATTAAGTAGTTCACAATCCCAGAACCTAGCTTTAAAAGCTTAGCGGCGGAACATTAGCCTTTAAAATAAGCACTTGTGTCTGGTATGAATGGATACTCGGGTGGAATATGTGAAGCAGATGATGCAAAATGAAAATTACCACCAACAAAGGACGCAACCCTTGATGTCTACACTACGTTCTATTCAGACTAGAGAACCGCCAACAAAGTTTCTTGATCTCCAATACTTAGGGTCTGGAAAGTTGACAAAGCCCAAGGACTTAAAAACTAAATCAAACGTTTAGACGGCAACTCAACACAAGTGAAAGTGACTAGAACAAAATTGAATGAGCTTACCTTCGGCCTAAGTGCGGTTTCTCAGGGTTCACTATTATTACTTTCAAGATATGTAAATGACCCTCCAGAGTTTGAGTGGGCTACCACTTATGTAAAAGTTTTTATATAGCCCCACGTTCTGGTAGATGCGCCCGAGGTGTGGCAAAACGCAGCTGACAGACTATGGACTTCTGCTGTCGGTAAATCGAGACGGAATTACAAGGCTTCCTAAAGAAACAAACAGGACTACTTGTGACCGGCAAGTGGACTTACAATTCACCACTCTCAGTGACTTCAAGGTCAGTGGTCACTAGCAACCAGCAGTCTTAAAAGAATTTTGGATTTCACAGAAGGGTAGGCGGGTAACAGTTTAGTGTAGGCAAGTAAATCACCTACAGTAGTATGTTAAAGTGAACGCGCCACGTCTCACCCGAGGTCACCATGGACTGAAACGTGTTCTGCCCATAAACGACCGTCTGGTGCACATTATAAGAAGTCGGTCTCACCCTCAAAAGTTGGAAAGTCTAAACAAGTTGCTGCTGTACTGTCGACGGTTTAGGGGATACACTTTAGGCAACCACATTCTACGCAAAGAATTTTGGCGGAAGACATCCTCATTTGTTTAAGATACTCGACACTCCAAGATTCCGGGCTCTTTGATGGTATGCTACGGAACCCAACCGGCTACAGTCTGACCGTGTGAATGATGGGGCACAGAAACTAACGCGGATTACCTTCGGAAATGCAGCGCCCATGTCAATCTTAAGAACCCCCAAATACTGGCTCGACGCTTCCCGCCTACATTTCTATTTTATAGTACTCTAAATTTAGCACACTATAACCATCTCTCTTGACTTTGGCCTGAACCTGTAATTAACTTCAATGCATATATAACCTTCTGTTGATGGTTCTTATCACCAAGTACTTATTCTCTAAGCCCGCCCATATAGCTCTATTTTATCACGAATTTTTACATTCAAATGGTAGGTATAATAACAACTGCTGGTGCCAGTTGTAAAAGAATCACCTGGCTGAAAAGTCGTTTGATTCAAGTGTATGACCTCGTTTACCATGAATAAGCAAGTCCATCTATCTCTTATGGTCAACAAAGAGCTACTGCAAGAACAGAGCTACCCTATGGTCTTAAACTGAAACTTCCAGTGCCAGACGAACTATTATGTTGTGCAGCTTTGTATTGCAGACCGATCGGCTCAGTTTCCGAAATGAATTACCTTGTACCTGACAGCTCACGTAGTTAACAGCTTGTTTACAGACCCAGTAAAGTCAACGAATCGTTGTTGTCCGGCTTCTGGGCCGTACGGAGTGAGGAGTGTGAACGTAAATCGAGTTTAAGGTTGAGGATGGCGCGAAACAAAGCTGCCGTGGGTATAATAAGCACGGACACATTCACAGAAAAATTGACAACTGGATAGCTGAGGCAATGGTGGCTACTTCAAGTGGTCACAAACACGCCTAACACCAGACGCAGGCAAACAACCACAAAACATCGCACACATATGCCTACTCTTTTAATAAGTCAACCATACCGACTTAGGTATTTTGATTTATGAATTCGCTACCACTTCTACCGAAAGTTGGTTAATAAATTTGAGGTTGAAAGTATTTGAAATACCCCCATAGATAGGCACCTAATTTCAACTACGTCGGGAACTG